>JAGFPH010004147.1:60664-76524 GCA_018207615.1 Philaenus spumarius
GTAAGACTAAACTTTCATTTGTACACACATGTTTTATGTGGAGTGGTTTAACGACCTCTAGTACGTTGTTAAAGATCTTCCAACATGCTGTATATTAAAGGTTGTTGCATGCTCCCAGTTGTTTCTTCACAAAGCTCCGCAATGGTAGTAGGCGGCGCATTTCGGAAGATACTTTCCTTCATCATCCTCCACAAATAACCGTCAGGGGATTGGGATGGGTAGAAAGTTTGTTCCTGGGAAATCAGGCGGTTGCCAAACTATCTTTGGAGTAAAGCAATAGTGGCTACAGCGGTCTGACTGGTGGCTCTATCTTGATGTAGCCACTGGGAACTAAACGCCACATTGTTAGTACGACAAAACCTCTTCTGATCTACTGCAAATCGCTCTGTAACGTACCTGGTTTACAACAGCAGCATTCCCGGTATTATCTTCAACGAACTCTCCCTTATACAACGCACCATAATGTTGTGGCATCTCTACCACATCGTCAGGACTTTGAAATAAAAGAAAACCGGTTGTTGGCTTTTTAATGAAACCGTTTGGTGTACCAAAAATTCAGCTGAAAGCCATACATTTTATTTTATTATTTTATTTATTTATTTATTTTATTCCCTAATATAATACAAACACATACAAAATAATAAAATAAGAAGGTAACTTAAACATAACATAAAATAAAATAACTACCTGTAATATAACATAAAACTTAACTTATATAAAATATAACAGAATAGTTTCCATATGGGGAATAAAATATTTTGCAACCTCTAGGGCAAGGAAGCCCGTTTTGAGGCTGCAAGTAGATAATTTATTCATGACAACAAGAAGAAAAAAGAGTAAGAAAAAGGGGTACTGGGAGCAGTTAAAGTTACAATAAAAAATAAATAATATATTGTGGAAAAACATACAAATAGCAGAAGAATTTTTTAAAGACAAATTAACAAATAAGAAATTAAACAAACATATCAACTCTAACTAAAGGTTTCAGCACTTATGTAAAAGGTATATAGGCTACGATAATAAAATTTACAATAATCATACATAAAAACACTCAACATTTTACTCTATCCAAATTTAAATCACACAGTTCACATCCATACTCGCATACACACACAGGCTCAAAACTACTATACTTACATCTCTCTCACACAACCACTCACACATACAACATAGATCATCACACGACCACATCCAACAGCCCTCCACATCGTCCCTGCTCAATAGCCAGTTCTTCAGGAGAAACAAATATTTCCTTAATTTACAAGATTTTTTATTTCTTCAGGAAGTTTATTATAGAGTCTAGGTGCAGTTACAGAGAAGAAATTTAAGTAAATTGTTAATCTGGCTTTAGGTGCCTTTGCTTTGCTTTTGCATCTTAAAAAATAATCAATTGGGTTGCAAAAAAATTAAGAACCCTGACTCCCAATATAAAATATTTTAAGGGCTTTGTAACTAAACAGATAGCGAAGAGGCAATACAGAGATACATCGAAACAATGGTAAAGATGGCACCAGCCTTGTTTTATTTAATATAAGCCGTACGAACCTCTTCTGTATTACAACCAAAGTCCTAAGATTAGTAACATACGTACCTCCCCAAAAACAGATCCCATACTCCAACCTACTATGGACCATGGAAAAATACATTTTCCGTAAAACTTACGTACATTTGTAGGTTTTATAGTTTATTGGTAACACCTTAGGCGCAATAAACTACTCTGTCTGTTTTGGCAATGCTATGATACAACAATTTCTTTAATTACACAATCAGACAAATTTCATACTTTACATTATTTTATTAGCAAATTTCGATAGGAAATTGCTATTGCAGTGACTCTTATCACCTTAAGGTCATGGAGTGGTCAGTGAGCAAGGATCATGGTCCCCAGAAAACCATGATTCTGGGCATTTTTTTGGAGTGCCCTTAAAAATGTGACTTGATTTAACTTGATTTGACTTGATTTTTTAAAAAAAAGGTGATTCAAAATGATGTTAAAAATCTTATATATGATTAAACATGCAAAAAATAAAGAAAAACGTGCATACAAACATAGGTCTGGAAATAATTTGTTTTCGAGCTATCCGCCATTTTGTTTTTTTTACAAATATGTAAAAATTAAAAAATGTAAAAACTGTTTTCTACTTAATATGTATGAAAGTAGAAAAGATATTCAGGTCAAACTTTGTCTACCTATTTATTGCGTAACCTTTTATCACTGTACGAAAAACCCTAAAAATGTATGCTATAAGAAATGTGCTTTATAATGTTTTCAAAATGGCGGCCGTTTAAAAATTATAATGCCAAATATCTCAAAAACCATTAATTTTACAAAAAAAAAAGTTTAGGTGACCAAAAAGATATACACCCCTTGTATCATACAGTTTTAGTTTTTCTCGTACAGTGATAAAAGGTTACGTAACAAATAGGTATACAAAGTTTGAGCTCAATAACTTTACTACTTCTAAAGATCGTAAGTATTTCGTAAAAAAGCAAAATGGCGAATAGGTGGAAAATAAAGCATTTCCATACTTTTGTTTGAGTAAACTTTTTCTTTGTTTTTGCATGTTTAATTATTTACAAAATTGGTTTACCATAATTTTTGATCAGTCGTATGTGTTTGCAATCTAATGTTATTGAACGGCCTCATTTTACATCTGATTTGGTCCAAATTTGGTACTCATCTTGGTTTTCTAAGTCGTTCGGCCAAAATATTCCAACTACCGTTATCACGTTTATTGACCAGAAGTAAAAAACTTTTGAGAATTTTTTGGGGTTTATCTTAAAAAATAAATAAAGGAGATTATTCTGCACATTTTGTTTTTTACACGACTTTATAGCCCGTATCTCCCAAAATCGAGCAATACCATAAAAGTACCATAAAAAGCAAATTTGTCAGCTGAGAGCGGAATGAAGTAACGCGGGGTTGGAGGCAGAAGTGCAAACATATTCTACTAATGTATTTCGTAAACGCAGGCAATAAGACCAGTTTTTTTTTTAAGTTGGTTGAAACCCTAAAGACATAAATTTTATTTTGGAAATTCGCTCAACTAACGTCAGCGGTTCAGCTGCGTGGTAGAATTGTTTATTTTTATTTCCCTTCCCGTGTTTTGTTTTACGAGAGACATTAATGTTTAAATATTCTCAATTTTCAAAACTTTAGTTGATTTCGTCTTAGGTCAATAAATCGCTAATTTAATGTTCCAACGATAACGTGCTAAATAAATGATTATTTCAATGCAATAACTCATCAAATTCCTTCCCATTCTTGTTATCTTATCAAACAGATTTATCTAACCATCATCTGATATCAGTTTCGCTCAGTGTTGCTGACAAAAGTTTATTATAAAAAGGGAATTTATATTTCAACTGTTTTCCCTCTGCGTATACCATACGTCCATCTTATACAAAGTAATTTTGACGTCAGATTCTCCATCTTATTCCCCATTAGCGGGAACCTTAGACAAATCTATATACAAAATCCCTTTCCCCTGCCCACCAACCTACTCGTATATTTGTAATGGACTCATATGGCTTGCGATACATCAAATTAAATCCCTTTTAATATAGTTCGATCGCTACGTCTAAATATATTATTTGTAAGTTATCTATATAATTTTATATTATGTAAAAGACGGAAAGAGATATCGAAAATCTGTTAAATTTGTAACGTACACATAGACATACTACTTGCGATACATCAAACTGAAGCCAATTATGAAATATGAATTTCTGTGGTAATAAAATAAAATTGCTTGACATTTTCGTCCACTACGTTCAAAAATATTGTTCTGTGAATTATTTTCTTGAATTTTATAAGGATAGGTTGTCGCACTATTTAAATATTCAAGTGCGCCAGCTGTTTCTCTTGAAATCTATAAGAGCTATTAAAAAAAGTTATTTAGTAACTTCCCTGGACTTTTAGTTCTGTTTAATTTGGTGACTATGAAATTTTTATCTTACCCGCCATTTTTCTATTATGCTGGCCAACTTTCGAATTTCTTATGTAACACCCTACATTTTATGATGATTTTGGATTTTACAAGTTTTTTTTAAAGCTGTTTTGTAATTTATGGTTTTTCGATACGACTAACCGTTTAAAAGTTAGAGGGGTATAAAGTTTTAAAAACACAATAACTGACCGGATGATATTTTGGTCTAGAAACGTTTCGAACCAAATAAAACGCTCTTAACACTAATCAACTCCTATAAAAGCGAGTGTAAGAGCGTACGTGAGTAACATATAACAGCTGATTTTATCCATCATCTGTAAACCCAGTGTAGATTATAGTTTGGGATTATGTTTAAAACTTCAATCATTATAATTTTTTGTAAACTTGATTTTTTTAAATATGAGTTATAAAACTAATGAATGCTATTATAATATACGTTATAATATTTGCTTTGAGGTTATAAACTAAATATAAGTACAACCTTTTATCATCAATATATTTGTTTATACAAATTTAAAGAAGAGATAGGCCTACCTATACGTTTAACAGCTGTTTCACCCATCATCTGTAATACTTAAACAAACCCAGTGTAGATTATAGTTTGGGGTTGTGTTTCGGTAGGACTAGATAAGTAGGCCTTAATGTTGTTTGTAAATAGTTTGTTTTTTTAAATTGTGTATTTCTGATGTGTTTCTAATTAATCAGATTAGATGTGGTTTTTCACGGGGGCTTACTAGTGAAATAAATCATATTTTAGACAAACAAATAACTTTTAAAATAAAAAAATACAGTTTTTGATAAATTTTTAAAACCATAATACAGAGGAATTATCAGCTGATCCACAATCCAGCATTCAGTGAAATCGAAAATCATCACAAAACTAAGGGTGTTTCATAAAAAATTCGAAAGTTGGCCGCCATTTTGGAATACAGTATAAGCACATTAAAAACTGTACTTTAAAGTGATAACTTGTCGCCTAATAAACTTTCGTTAAACAACAATTTTAACAATAAAAATTAACATTATGGATAAAAAAAAAATAAAAAAAAGCGTATTTGTTGATTTAAAAAAGTTATTTGCTTGTCTAAAAAACTATTTATTAGTGTAAAGGTCGTCTTCATTAGTTAAAACGATTTTATACTAAAATCTGATCCGCTCAGATAGGATGTTAAACTTTTAAACAGTTAGTCGTATAAAAAAAACAACAAATATATTTTTTGCAGAGTCTGGCAACAGTCTAGAGTATATTTAATAATTCGACAACTATTAAAGAAAACGTAATGTAATATTTACAGTTATATATTGGTCACCATAACCAATAGTTCGCATATTTTATTTTATTTTAACGTGGGACGGCCCACTTAGGAAGTCTTGAAATTTTTAAATGTAAGCCTAGGTCGAGTTAAACTTTATTTTAAAGGTATTGGTTAGTAGAACACAAAAATGCAATTATTGTTTCATAATGATATTGGGGTTTACTTTACAGCTTTCAGTAAAAAATATTAAAGAAAGTAGAATTATCCTAGTCTATTTATTGAAAGTGACTCATTATAAATAATAACAATAATTATTTTAATTATTGGAGTGTAATAATATTATTTTGTTTAGTAAAACAAAGATACTTAGCTAACAAATAACAACACCTGTACTAACAGTATGAAAATATATTTCCAGTAAAACCCATACATACTATAGCAACTGTTCAAAGTGACCGCCAAGTGTTTCTTGACAAGCTCCAAGACTGGTGTAGAATGCATTTGTTTTGATTTCATTGTTAATATTCAAAATTTGTTGTTTCTTAGCTTTTAGGATATTGAGATGTTTTGGCCTATGTGTATAAATAACCCCAAACTAAATCGAATGGGTTCAGATCCGGCAAGTGCCCACTCGTTAGAACCAATCCATATGAAGAGTCCAAAGCAAAAAGGATGATAGTCACTTTGAAGTAACTTTTCAGGAGAGTGATATTTGTATTTTAGTTTGTACTATCAACTTATAATTTTAAAAATTGTTAACATAATTATATGTATTTTTTAGTTATTATGTTTTTAATGTAATTAGGGTTAAAATGTGGCTTATATATATTACAGAGCTTAAAACAAGGTTATAGCAAAAAAACACAGCAAAAAGGATGAATGTCATTTAATTGAAGATTATATTAAATCTGACCTATATATTTATTTACATCTAGGGGCCTAATTTGATTTTACATTAGATTACATAGGTTATTATTTTGGGAGATTACTGTAGTATTCCCTTGCTTTTTTCCCACAAAACTGTTTCAGATGCTGAAGGTCAACATATTTTGGCTTTAACACAGGAATCGGTTCTGAAAATACAATACGTCTTATTTAGGTACCGGTTGCCTAGAATGCCTATATTAAATTAACAAGCAAATATAGGTACCTGAATAAGATTTACCTATAGCAACGTGATACAATAGTTAACCAAGTCCAACATGCAGTTGAAATTTGAATGTTCGTTGAACTTAAAAACAGAGGAACGCCAATTCCAAGTGATAACTTACTAGTCAATTTATTATAAGGTTAAGTTAGGTTAATCTTGTCTCTAGGAATGAGGTTTTTTCAAAATTCTGTAACTTTACCAGAGCGAATTTGAGGTGGAAGATTGAAACAGCCATCATCGTGCAGGTAACATTTAAGACTCAGCATCCTCAGCTTTTGCTTTGTAATCGAAGAAGTAAGCAGCCAATATCCAGAGAAGGATGCTCTGTGTTCTACCAGCCTTGTGTGGTGGTTGAGGAAACGAATTTCTCTGATGGGACGTGTAGCAAAACGACATTTAGTAGAGTAAAATTTTGAAAAAAAGTCAGTCCATTTGCGAAAAATTGGCAAATATACCTCCACTACCTCGAAAGGTGAAGGTTTTTCACGACAGTTCCTTATCAACTACCCAATCTTCTGGTAATTCAACTGGAAATTTCTGGTCAATTAGAGCCATGTCCCGATCACACTCCAAGTATGAATGGCCTCTGATTGGAAACACTATTTTAATTAAGTCCAACATTTTAAGAACATTTACGATATAGTGACAAAACCTAAATAGAGTATAATTTTTGTTTGGTCCTGAACAGGAGTCACAAAAAATGTGTAAGTGCCTTACTTTTTGGTCAAGTTTTGTAAAAATGTAGTGACTATACTACACGCGCTATAACTTTGCACTTGGGATTTTTGGAGTTTAATGTGAAAATGACATCGGCAACGTCGCACTGCTGAGACGAGCGGATGTGTCCTATCGCACTGGCTCACAGGTGCACTTCCTGAGAAGGCTCTTTCGAAATTGCAAACTAATTTTTTTTTCTTCTGAGACATTTTAAAATATTTCTTATCATAACATGTCTGGTCATACTTTACTGATAATAAATATCTAAAATGTATTAAAATTGGACAATTATAAGTATTGTTTATAGTTGTTCATCTCTTCATGGTAGTCGTTAGTCTTTTTTGAACCGAATATAAGTGGTTCAGATTTAATCCATCCTTTTGATGATCCAGCACGGTAAACAATAATTCTACTCCCTTTCCCAATTAGTGCCCCCAGACTACCCTGTACAGTTTCATCAGTCCAACCTGTAGTTATCGTAGTGTTTTTATTAATCCATGTCTCGTCCAAAAATACAGTTTTATTCCAGTCAATATGTTTAGACGCCCTTAAAAACGATACCTTGCCAGTGCCACGACAGGTCTCTCAAGTAGTATCTTACGTTTGTTTATTTTCTTATACTTAAATCCAATTTTCTTTAAAATGTTACGAAGGGAGGTGTGTTTTCCCCAAAAAATTCCACATTCATTCATACTTTTTAACAGTTTGGAAACAGTTGTAACTTCTTTTCTATTGTAGTAGGAGTATACATGTCGCTTTATGCACACCGTTGTCCAAATTATCAATATCAGTGGTTGGTTTTTGTTTATTTATTTTTTTACCTGGTGTTGTTAATACAGGACTCTGATGTTACACATCTACAAACACAGGAGCGTGGTGGTGAACTGCTTGTCGAGCGGAAATGATTGTTTGGGGAGGGGGACAATTCCCGGGATACAATCCAAAATAATATACAAACACTGTTCTTCCAACATAAACAATCCAAACCTTCCCAACATGAAAATTTCTGAAGCAACAGAACTCTAATTTTTACTTTTTACAATAAGATATTTAATGTCAGCAGGTTAAAAACAAAATTTTTGAAAGTTTATATTATTTTGAATTAGTTATTTTTCAATAGTATTTGTTTTATATTTAAATGTTAATTTTTCCGCAAAACGATGACAGTATATTTAGTTTTACCCTTTTTCCAGTACTATTAGTTGTCTGATTACAAATATTTTTATATATTATTTCTTGTTAGAAAATTATTTTTATGATGCATAGTCATAATGAACTTTTCATTAAGTTTTGAAGAAAAAGTGTAATTTTCACTAGGAGCCTAGTTGTGAGTCATCGTCCAACCGGATACATGTGATAGGTGGGATGGGGTAGCGAGCCGCCCCGCAGCATTGCCAAACTGTGCAAGTCCCAAGTGAAAAGTTATCGCGCGCGGGGTATAAGCATAGATACAACTTCATCTGCCCCTTTCTTGCCTTCTGTCTGAAAGTAACAATAAAACAAAGCTTCACCTGTAGAAAGACTGTGAATATTGAACAGGTAGTAGGATAATTGGCGACGATAATAAACATCATTTGTAGATAGGTTGGGTAGGCATAGGGTTTTTTGGAAATCCAAGGAAATACACTCTTCTTCCTTGCTATTTTCTTTTTATCATAAAACATTTGTGCCTTTCTTAAATGTAATTCATGTTCTATTTCCATTTTTCTTATTTTTCCAAAAACTGCATTTTTCTCATTATTTTCAACAGGCATATTTTGTAGCTGAAGGTTTAATGCTTTTAGGTCTGCCCGAAACTTATCACACGACGAACATGTGTCACACCTTGGATAACCAAATGAAATATTAAAGTTTTTTTCAAGTAATACCCTATACGAAATACCTCATACGAAACGGTTTTGTCTTCAGTCCTTATTTCCTTATACATTGTGTGCATTTTACTTATGTTTAAAGTTTCATGAAGGTACAGTTTTTTAGTTTTAGAATGACTATAGTGACAAGATCGGCCTTTGAATGACTTAATATGTTCCAAAACACATTGTTTAACGTCTTCAGGAGTTCGATAGTGTTTATGATCATATCGACCTCTCCTATCAGTAGGAGCGTTGCCAGTGTCCTTAAGTGCCTTTTTAATATTTTGAAGTCTCTTAGCACTAATTCCGTGCAACGAACAAAATGCTTTATAACAAACTGGTACTTCTGCTACAGTATCGTTTTCTTTAATTATTCTTACCTTGTAAGTGGAACTTTTATCATTATAATTAGCATCAACTTCAGGCTTCCTTGGTCGTCTCTGTTTTATGTCATGTACTGTAATTAGGCCTGCTAAATACAGAGATTGTTCATTATGTGACTTTAAATTATTAAAATCTTTGATGTTATTTCTTTTGTTTATATCAATTTATCAAAACATTTCAGGAGCTTACATCTACAAACATAACCAGTCTCATGACTGCCTAGCCTTATTTTCTTCATTACATCTTCCATTTTCCCGTAAGATTTTCTCTTCTTAGTTTTCTTCTCAATCATTAATTCACTATCGCTATTTACAAAACTTTCCTCACTATGGAACTTTAACTCAAAGGAAATCACAAACATATACAATAAACTACAAATGCACTCAGTAAACCACCAGGAATAAGCATAAAGTAGGGTTATGTTGCTAGTTTACTAGTGTGCATACCACAAACAGCTGATTTTCTTGACCATCATCTTTCTTGTAGCCAAGACAACTGACTCTAATCTTTTTTGTAAAGTACATAAAATATAAAAGTGGCTGTTTCTAGCAGACTATCAGCCTTTTTGAAAAGAGGAAAATACCTACAACTTTTACTTTAAAAAAAAACCAGTGTTACAAATAATAAACGGAAAATGAACAAAAACTGACTATCATCCTTTTAGCTTTAGACTCTTCATATATAGCTGTGAAAGTCTCATTCAAGTAATGTCGTATATTATATTATTACAGTGGTGGTAGGGATTTCACAAATTAGTGACATTGAAGAAGAATATTAAAATAATTGAGTAAATAAATTTGAATGGAAACTAAATTACCGTACTCAAGTTCTGTCGTGTAATGATAACTGCAAGCAGATATAGTGAAATAAACCCATCATATCATTTCAGAAACATTAGTTGCATATTACAATTTTTGAGGAGTTGTAATTTCTGACTGAATCGTAATTTTTGAGGTTAAGATTGTGTGTTAACTGTTATGTTCTACTAACAAGGCCTTTAAAATGTGTTATACTTTTCTTACGCTTAAGAAATTTCAAGACTTCCTAAGTGGGCCGTCCTCAAGTAACGCAAAAAACAAATAAAATACATCAAACTATTGGTTATGTAGTTACAAATACATAACTGCAAAGTTGAATTACGTTTTGCTTAATAGTTCTTGAGTTATTAAATATATAGACTTTTGCCTGTATATATAATAACTGCAAACATAATAAACAGGCTGCTTTGCAACCAATCTACCAAACTTTACCATGTTTTTCAGCAGGTCAAAACTAGCAAATAACACAATACAACGTGTGTCCTAGCTTGCTTAGTTTAGAAGTTGTCTGTCTGTAAGTGTTTTTTTTTTTTTTTTTTTTTTTTTAAATATTATCTTATGTACAGTTTAAGATAAATTCATGAAAGTTAATCACATTGGTTTACACAAAAGTGCAAAATGTAATTGTGCTTTGGTTATCCGTTTCAAAACAGCGGCAATTCAAACTTTTTAAAGTTGAACATCTGAAAACTAAACATTTTAAGAAAACATTTAGACAATTAATTTAAAGGCAAATCCACTTGGTGTCATTAAGACAAGGATGAGTGAGAAAATGCAATAGTTATGGATGAAATTAATTTTGGTGGTTGCTACATTCACGGAAACCACTTTCAACCAGAATTATTAAATAATATTTTCTTTAAAATTAACGCAATGATAAAAAGTTTTACATCGTTGGATTTGTCTTTAAATTGTCTATATCTTTTGTATTTTATAATTTTATCGTTAAATTTTTAATTTTACAGAAAGTAAACTTTAAAAAGTATGAACCGTCGCCATCTTGAAACGGATCACTGCTGCACAATTAAATTTTGCTCTTTTATATAAACCAATGTTATAAACTTTTATGCTGAGTTTCATGAATTCATCTTATACCATCCTTGAGATTATAATCTTTTTGCCCCAAAAAACACATACTGTAAATACAGACAACTTGTAAACCAAGCAAGATAAGACACAATATGTAATGTTGTGTTATTTGCTAGTTTTAACCTGCTGAAAAACATGATAAAGTTTGGTAGATTGGTTGCAAAGCAGCCTGTATATTATAGGCTAGGGAAAAGCCATGCGTGCTCCGCACGTCAACCCCGTTAGAACCTTCTATATACACACAATCATGTTATATTTTCTTTATAATAAAGGTGTAGGATTAATAATAACCCCAAAGCTAAAACGGTAAATAATTTTAAATGTTGAAATCAAATTATTTTGTATATTTTACAGCAGCAGTTATAATAGATGTTAAAAGAACCGCAAGGCTCAGGTCTACATTTTAATAAAAACGTAACCTAAAATGTATAATTGCAAATAATTGCTCCAAAGTTTGAAATCACCTGTTAATGGAAATTTTGGAGCAAACAGCAGGTTTATCTGTTATTTTATTATTTGGTTGCTATGGTAATAAATGTAAATACATGTGTTTGTCCATTAGTCTAGGCCTAACTTAAGATTTTTTCCGACTAAATTTAGAAATATTTCAATAAAAAATGTTTTGATCAAAATGAATTATAACCCATGTTACTCTGGGATTGTGTAGATTTTTATTAGTGAAGCTTTTGTTTTCAGTCGGTTCAATAGTTCCCCCTACATACAAACATACAAACCAATTTTACCTCTTTATAATATCAGTATATGTCTGCGTTTTGTAAAGTTATTAGGACAATTATTGGTTTAAGAGGAAGAGTGAGTGTTTAAGTGAAAGAATACTATGTATACAATACTTTATTCTTTACTGGCTTCATACAACACACATTTTAAACCTGTTTGCCTTCTTTCATCATCTCCTTAAACATTTCCATCTTCTGTTTCTCCTCTTCCTTCAACACCTGTTCCACCCTCTCCTTAGCTATCTTCTCCAACAGTTTTTGTCTCTGTTGCTTTATCCTCTCGTTGGCCTTGTGGTTCTCCGACCACTCCTTCAACTCCTTCAGTTTCTGTTGACGTTTCAGACCGTCCAACTCCTTCAGCTGGGTCAACTCTCTCAGTTCTTCGAAGGTCAGAGGTTTCCTCAGCTCCTGTATCAGGTTCACGTCGGTGTCCAGAGCCTGCTGTTCTTTATCCTTGAACACGTTCAGCTGGGCGCGGACAACGTCGTCCTGTAAGTTGTCGGTCGGGTCGTCGGGGTCTTCGGTCTTTGTGAAACTCCAGCCGAGGTCGTCGTCGGTGTCGTCGTAATCTCGGGGCGTATCGTCGGGGTCTATCACCTTGGACAGACAGACGCTCTTGAGTCCGATGCGGTCGACGTTCATCTTGCATTCTAACCCTTGGCAGCAGTTACTGTCGAAGTCGCACTGTAACATGGATGGGAATTACTTTATTATGTTTAATTAATGGGAAAGTGATGGGTGAAAAGTAGACTCTATACACATTATATAGCCTATTACAACACAGTGGAGAACGATTACAATGGATTGGCAATTTGTTCTATCACATGAAACATATTTTTAAATTATTAAATAACTATGGATGACCGCTGCTTGGGTGAATACATTTTTGCATTGAATATCAGCCTACATTCTCAAAGGTTCTTTTGTTTTATGTAATTCTTTAATGTTTTAGGATAAAACAAAATCATATCAATGCCATCTTAACAAGCAGTAAATACTTAGTTTAATGAAGTTAAACGTCTTTAGGCACTGTAGGGCAAATTGGCCTTGATCAGACGAAAAAAGAAACGCACTCTACACGCAAGCACAGTGTGTATACGTAGAATATTTTCACCACTACTGTAGCATGAGTAGACCTTATCGAAAAGAGAATTGAAACTTTTCCCCTTACTAAACGCCAACCAGCAGTTGAGAAGAAAGAGAGGGAGAATCGTTTTATCTCTCTCCATCGCAAACGTCATAGCCAGTCTTCGCGCAGGCGCCGCGTCTACTGTGTTAATACGTAGCATAGGGAACCAGTTGACGTTTGCTTACTTTACATTACGTTAGCTGAACACGTTTTAATATTGATTTAACTTTTGGTGAAGTATTAAAGACAATAGACAAAATCAGCTGTTGCATGTTTGAATCATTGTTTATCGTTTTCAATTATTTGTGTTTACTTGGTTCTTCAAAAAACTAATTAGGCCTACAAACAACAAACTATACCTAAGTGAGTCAATACCGTTATATATTTTCAACGTGTTAATGTAAAATTTAATATTTGACTCAAAGGCCTGAAATTAATTTTGGAAACAAAACAAAAGATCATAAATTTTAATCACAGGCCTACTTAAATCCTAAATATTTCAAATGCAAAAATGTATTTATTTCTTAGTTTGTAAATTAATGAATAAAAGAAATATTTAATTAAGATAGATTTTCTTCAATTAAATTTCACATAACCATTATTTCCTAATCTTGAAATAATAAAATTGTCAACAAAAATGCAAATAGAGCAATGTATAAAACCAACTGTATTTTATTTACTCAACATTTACAGCGTGACAATATCGTTGATGTCAATCACTAGGAAGGCTTTGATGGCATCCATATTTTTTTATTTTTTTCTAATTAGTTTCAAAGCAATCATGTTTTTGAGATAAAATAAAACAAAATCTCTCTTCAAATTATTTATTGAGCATAAAGATATTTTTATAACCGAAAGAAAAGTTTTTTATTTGTAAATCAAGATAAAATATAGCAATGTCCCACGGACTCACGGTCTTGTTTCTTACGGTAATTTCCTTTGAAAGGCATTTATTTTATTATTTACGTGAACAGAACTAGTTATTCGAGGAATATATATGATTTCAAAAAAAATTCTCATTATTGAACAAAATATAACCGAAAAAGTAACGATTAGGATAGGGATAACAATTATCTTTTCTCTTCTCCAAATTTTAAACTGTCGAACATCCTTTGAATTACATTTATTTCATTATTCTTGTGAACAAATTAAACACCTATATGAGGAGTACATAGGATTTAAACAAAAATGTTTATTATTGAAAGAAGAGTAGAAAGTGTAATTAAAGGGACCTTTTTGGTTTGTCGCTGAAGGAGTGTAAATCTAAGATCTGAAGTTACAATGGAAGATATTTTTTAAAATATCCAACTATGTTATTATTTTGTTAAACTGACAGAATATATTATTACACTGTCAGCTGTGTATATATTAATTTTGTTCGTTGCCTTAGCAACTGTAGCTAAATGTGTACATGACTTCCAGTAATCGATGTTCTGTTTGTTTGTTGGTTTTAAATACTAACCAAACGAATAAGCCTATTCAGGAAAAGTGTATATTATCAGCCGAATAATTATTTTTTCAAATATTATCTGTAAGTTTCTAGATTACGCAAGAATGCGCATAAACTAAATTAAATCTTTATATTGATAGTAGACTACAGAGAAAGGAAATAAAGAAAAACAAAATGCGTGAGACTCTCGTGCGTTAGGAGTGAAACTTCTTAGGTTCTAGAAATAGTTTTGCTTTGCTGACAAACTTCTTATCAAGTCTGAATGTGGTTATGTTTGTGTATGAGTTATAGGAACAATGAAGCCTATGATGATCGGCTTTGATATTAAAAATCTTTTACAATGTATGTATATTTACAATCCTTTTTTATATACTTCATACTTTACAGCTAAGAAACAAATTAGGCCTACAAACATAAAACTATATTTTAAACTATCTTCGACTTTTGGTCTGAAAAATTGCTATTTTATCATAAAAGTTTGATCCTCTTTAATTTATAAATAAAGATGAAAAATTGGGTGAATTTTAAAATGAACTATGGATGAACGATATGGTTTTGCTTAAATGGCTGAATTAAAATAATTGTGATTAAAATCATTGATTTAAGTAGACCTATGATTATAAGTCATTTATGATTTGTACGTTATGATTTGTTTTGATTTCAGGTCTTTGAGTAAAGTATTAAATTATAGGCTCTGAACATTTACCATTTTGAAAATCCCTAACGGAATGGACTTAGATATAGTTTGTCGTTTGTAGGTCTAATTAGTTTCTTTTGAAGAACGAAGCGAACAAAAATAATTAATTGAAAAAAATAAACTACGATTAAAAACATATATCAACTGATTTCATTCATTGGTTTTCAACAAAATTTAATAAATATTAAAACATAGTCAGTTTAATGCACAGCATAACATGCTGTGTTCTGGCTCCCTGTGCTTCTTATTAACACAGTACACGTAGTTTTTCTCTCTCTTTCTTCTCGCACTGCGTATGCCTGACGAACGATTCTCTTACACTTTCCTTTCAACTTTCCAATTCAAGTCGGAGGAGGGGGAGCGTTTCACTTTTCGCCTGATCCTGGTCAATTTGCTCAACCACGCGTATAGAAGCTTCACTTTAAAAACATAAAATGTATTTCCATCCTTAATTAGTGTAAGTTTCAAACGTGATATGCATTTTTAATAATTTATTTAGTTAAATCATTATGTTTCAGGCAGAACGTCAAATTTTAAGAGTATTTATCTCTGTGTAAGGACATTTTTTCCCAACACAACCCTTTAAGAGATATAACTGATCAAAACATACCTAACATTTGAGATTTAGTT
>JAGFPH010004147.1:76624-116559 GCA_018207615.1 Philaenus spumarius
TGTTTTTTACAAAATACTTAATATTTTTGGAAGTAGAAAAGATATTGAGCTCAAACTGTGTATACCTATGTGTTGCGTAACCTTTTATCACTGTACGAAAAATTAGATCATTATTTTTAATATTTTCAAAATGGTGGCCATTTATAATTTTTAATGTCAAATATCTCAAAAACCGCTAACTTAACAAAAAATTACAAGAGACAAAAAAGTTTACTTTTTTAATGACAAACTCAACGGATTTTTCATTTTGTCTGTACCTCAAAGGACAACAGAGATATTGACAAAAAAAAAAGGGAGATGTATTTCTTGGTAGTTGTCAACAAAACCCACAATTACTCTAGAAAAAAAATATTTTATAGTTATTATGAGCTAAACTAATAAGTTATTTGCGTAATGTTTCCAGCACTTTCTGAGTTGATTCCACTAGCAAAAAATAAAAAAAAAATAAAAATGTTCATATATTCGTAGGTCTGGAAATGCTTCGTTAAGAGAGAGCTGGCGAAATATTTCACCCGTGTTTCAGATTACTCACAGAAACGAATCCCTATTGAAATATGTAGGGCGTTAATTAAGGTGTACAATTTAATTTAATTTACCTAAAATGAGCAGATAAATTTAATAAAGTAGGTCCCAGTTCTGTAACTGCATTAATTGTTGCGATATTTGACCCAAAACGCAAAATTCGGTCGTAGTAAACAGCTTTTATTTTTTTTAAACTTTAAACTTTTATTTGTAAACATGGTCGCATTGTTGTTATTTCTCATTCGATTTTCTTGATTAAGCTACAGTTACATTTGTACTTAAAAGGTGGCTATTTGATAATCCAGTAATTTTTAACTTCCCGCTACCAATAAAGGGAAGTTATTGATTTCGGTCCGATTTTCGAAAGTCGAGTTTTCATTAAATCTCCACGTTTTGAGGTCCCAGGAAGCCATTCTGACTATTCCCGCCGAGGTGTCCGACCGTGTGTGTGTGTGTGTGTTGGTGTGTGTGTGTGTGTGTGTGTGTGTGGATGTATGTGTGTAAATAAATTTTTGTCGTACAGTTTCTCAAAAACGAATCAACCGATTGAATTCTACATGTCATTCGATTTTTTTTTGGAATTTTTATGTTTTTTAAAAATAACTTTAAAGCGTGCGAAAAAATCATAATAAAACCATGTATACATTTTTTGTGCTTAAAAAACTGCGTCGACTGCTTTTTTGAAAATGAAAATCGGACGACGCATTCAAAAGTTATCGTTGTTTAAAAATTCACAAATTTTTGTTTTTTGGTATTTTTTGGTATTTTTTTAACATATCTTCCAGATTTCTCAACCAATCAATATAAACCTGTACATTTTCTTTTTGTGCTTTAAAAACTGCGTAGAATGCTTTTTTTTAAATGAAAATCAAACGACACATTCAAAAGTTATCGTTGTTTAAAAATTCACAAATTTTCGTTATTTGGTATTTTAACAAATAAACTCATTTTTAAGCGTTTAAAATTCAAACTAAGCGGGAAGTTCTATGGTTGGCCTGCACGGTCAACCAATTACCAGATTTTTTTTAAAGATTTGAGATCTGTGAGTAATCTGAAACACGGGTGAAATCTTTCGCCAGAACTCTCTAACGAATCATTTCCAGACCTACGAATATATGAACATTTTTATTTTTTTTTTTTATTTTTTACTAGTGGAATCAGCTCAGAAAGTGCTCGAAACATTGCGCAAATAACTTATTAGTTTAGCTCATAATAACTATAAAATATTTTGTTTCTAGAGTAATTCTGGGTTTTGTTGACAACTACCAAGAAATACATTTTTCCTTTTTTTGTCAATATCTCTGTTATCCTTTGAGCTACAGACAAAATAAAAACAACATTGTGTTTGCCATTAAAAAAATAAACTTTTTTGTCAATTTTTTTGTAAAGTTAGCGGTTTTTTAAATATTTGACATTAAAAATTATAAATGGCCACCATTGTGAAAATATTTAAAATAATGTTCTAATTTGTCGTACAGTGATAAAAGTTTACGCAACAAATAGGTATACAAAGTTTGAGCTCAATATCATTTCTACTTCCAAAAATATTAAGTATTTTGTAAAAAACACATACAGACAGACAGACGAAAAAATAAGCACCGTAGACCCATGTTTATACTGTGAAATATGTTTGTTTGGATCCCAGGAACATATCCACAAAAGGGGTCCAGAGAGTTCGGGGACACCCTGTATAATAAAAATGAATTGCTGTTCCTTTGTAAGCGCATCTCTTGAGAACGGCTGGACCAATTTGGTTATTTTTTGTTTTAAAATGTTCGTAATAGTCCGACATAGGTTTTTATGAAAAGAAACATTTGAAAAGTTACCCGAAAAAGTTTCAAATTTGGAAAAAAATAAACAGCCTCTTTTGTACGGACTCAAGACCATAGCGCACAAAATCAGCTGTTCGTACAAAATGCTTAGTAACACATGTCTGTTTACATTCATTACCATAGCAACTTTACTGGCAAATTTGTAATCAGTTTTTCAAAATCAACAGCTTTTTAGGTTAGGTAGACCAACTGAAAGTAAATAAAAACAAAAATCAACTAAAAATGCTACTATATATAAAACAACTGATTTGCATCAAAAACAGAACGTAATTTTAGGTTAGGCCTACAATGAACCAAAACACGTTTATTTGCAACCAATTGGGCTAATTAGAACCAGGTTTTTGACAATTCATGACAACTATCAGTTTTTTTAGATTAGGTAAAAGCAAACAAAAGGTTTACTGTATTATCTATAAAGGTTTACAAACTATAAATCTAAATTTGAGTAGTATATTCTTAAGTGGCATAAAAACCATTTTGCAATTCGATCACTTAAGTCAATGTAATGCAATGGAATAAATTTACCCTTTAAATTAAATCAAGCAACATCGAAGCATTGGTGGATCCACTAGTCTAATAATAATAATAATGAGATTATTTACAAAAATACAAATACATGAACAGAGTGTCATTTATATATTTTTCTTTTCACGTTAAAACATAAAACTCTAAATTCTTTAAATATACAGGATGTCTTTTTAATTAAATTAGCCACCATTGGTATTTCGTAAACTATAAATCTGGCGTCAAACTTTATATAGGAAAACTACACTTTTTTTTGTGGGAAATTGAAAAATATATAGTTAAAAGCAAGCTGTAGCCATTTTCCAATGGACTCCAAATTTACACCATATATTTTATGAGTTTTGGACTGTATAAGTAATTTTAAGTACTAGGGGAGACCCCTGCGTGCTCCGCACGCCAACCCCCGGTGCGACCTTCTAAAAACATATGTTATGTTTTATTTATAATAAAAGTGTAGGATTAATAATAACCTTAAAACTAAGATGGTAAATAATGTTAAATGTTCAAATCAAATTATTTCTTATATTTTATAACAGCAGTAATAATAAAGGTTAAAAGAACCAGTAAGGCTCAGGTCTACACTTAATCAAAAACCTAACAAAAAAGTTATAAATAATAACCTCAAAACTAAGATGGTAAATAATGTTAAATGTTCAAAACAAATTAGTTCGTAAATTTTATAATTTAAATAAATAATTCATTTCCTCCCTTATAAAAATCAATATTTACTTCCACAAAGCAGCTGTATTAGTTAGTTTCTTATTATAAACAGCTGTTTTGTATTAAAATGTTTTTATAACCTTCTGAATACTGTAATCATCGTTATTTACATCCACGAAATCAGCTGGATTAGTTTGTTTCTTATTATAAACAGCTGTTTTGTATAGAAATGGTTTTTAAATATTTTCCATGTTAATCTTATGGGGAAAACCCGACCTTTGAGATTAGCTCACGCCATTAAGGATAAGAATTTTTGACATCTAAAACTTTATTGCAAAAGTACGAAATGAGACGAATTTTTTTGAAACCTCAAACATTAAAATTGGTCCAGAAATAAGGGAGGAGTTGTTTTTACAAAAAACGGCTTCACGTATTATATATAAAGATGTTTTGTTCTTAGTGTATTTTTTTTTTTTTTCAGTTGAGCCAAAAATTTGAGGGGTATAAAGTTTTAAACATAGCGGAAGATCTTTTGGTTCACAAACGTTTTGAACCAATGAAAGCACTCTCACCATAAATTAGACATTGTTTTGAAAACTGTGTTGGTCGTGAAAAATAATAAACTGATTCTAAATTTGCTGATTTGGTTATTATGGTAATGAATGTAAACATGTATTTATAAGCTTTTGATCCGAATCAGCTGTTTTATCTGGTATATGGCTTTATACGCTTTTTAGTATATAAACGTATCAAGCCTAATTACGTAATGGGACTCTTGTCTCTTTGCGTCTGAGGTGAGTCCCCCGTGAGTCTAGGCAGAATCGGGGCTGCGTCGACTCTTGAGTCAATGAACCTGGTGTTCGGCGGGTTAATATTTCTGACTCTTTTTGCGCCCCGTCCGACATGGGATTCTTTGACACAATTTGCGAAACATGCCTCAGCTCTTCTTGTTTTTGCTTTTTGATTAACTTCTCCACCCTGATTTAAATGAAAACCGAACCACAAAACAAGGAACAAAAACAATAACTAAACAACTAAATTGTAAGTTATGTTTAATACGTTCCCCTTATGTACATTTCGATGACATGGTCACCAACCTCAGAGGGTTTTAACACTACTAAAGTATACATACAATATTACAGATCTATATATACACGCCCTCCCCCCACTCCTCCCGATACTGATTTTTTTAATAATTTTTCTCCACCCTCTCTTTTTAATTGTGTTGCATGTGGAACAGTTCTTACACGTTAGATTTGATCGATGACTTACATTCGAATTGGTATTTGTGGGACCCGTCTTTCGCAGAATACATAAACCGGGAAATAAAAATAAATATTTCTTATCATTGGCTACCGATAAGTATCAGGTATCAACCGCAGAAATTTATAACAAAAAAAAAATAGAGATAGAGTCTCTAAAATTTTAATTCTTTCTTGAGATTTGACCTCCAACTTTGGTCAAAATAATTTCAAATTCGGTTGGCGACATTCGAAGTAAATTTCTTAATCCCATCCCGTCTTTCGTTTTTAAAGTGTCCAAAAGTTCACACGCGTAGGCCTACTGGTTCCCCTCATGAAATAATTTTCGTACCCACCATCCGTTAGACCGTTTTTTTAAAGTTTTATTAATTAAACAAAAAAGTGCCATAAAAACCCTCGTTAATTTTTGTGGCTGCTCTGCTATTGCATGGGCAAGGACTGACGCAAATGATTCTTAGTGTGGACTTGATACATTTGAATCGGGGCTGAGTCCGGGCAGAGTCTAAACATGAATCTACTCAGAGTCGCAAAATGTGTAGATTCAAAGAGTCCCAGTTCGTACTAGCCTTTAGTTGTGAGAATCCTTTACAAGTTGAAGGTGGCGAGGCCAAGTTGGTCCATCAACCCGGTTAATCAATTAGTGCGACACACTCTACAGTCTACAGTAAATATTAACATTGATCATCCCTGGAAAATCCTAGCAAGGGGAGTTGAACAAATTAAGCGTTTAGTCCTGTACAAAGGGAAGCGTGGGTATAATGGGGAGTTTATGGGCATTTAGGGGTTGTAAACACAATAGAGTAGGCTAGTAATGTAGTCGAGACATGATACTCGACGCTTAGTCCCTATTGTATTGTGTGCGCATGCGTAGAGCAATCAACGTGAAGCACGCTATTGTAGAAGTAATGCTTCATCTTGATCTCTCCGTATAAAAATACAAAAGTAGTCGCTTAAACATTTCAGAGAACTTCACCTCCTCAGTAGACGATACAATAAACGAGTTCTATGGAAAAACCTTAGATAGTAATAAACTTTTAGTTGATTATATTGTCAACAGAATGCGTTATAATATACTATTTGCAGGTGCTGCACTCTTTCGGACATTGTTGGAACTGTTTGAATTGTAAACATAGAGTGTTCATAAAGTCTCTTTAACCTCCCCCCCCTCAGTATTTTTACTTTCTCCACCCTATACGTAGTATATGGAGAAAGTATTGTTTTCGTAAAAATGTTCGAATTTGAATTTTCAGTTGAATTATCTGTTTTGGTGTTCCCAGAACCCCAAAAAAAATGTTTAGTGCAATTATCTGTGTTGGTGCTCCCTGAACCCAAAAATATTTTTAGTGGAATTTTTTGTTTTGGTGCTCCCTGAACCCAAAAATGTGTTTTTAGAGTGGTGTCTGCTGTCAGTCTGTCTGTATGTATACACGACCAGAGAGGACACTATTGGTCCGATTTTCATGAAATTTGGTATGTAGGTACTAAACCCTAATATCTCCAGGCGTTTTTTAAATTTTTTTTAATTTTTAATTTTTAAATGTAATTTACCCCTAAAAAACCCATAAAAAACGACAAAAATGCAAATTTCTCAATAACGGCTCTAACGATTTTGATAAAATTTACAGTATTTATAGTGCTTAAGATGCCAAACAAAATGACACCACCCGCTTTTATCAAAACTTCGGCGTTTTATAATTATGGGGAAATGTTTAAAAATAAACAAGTTTATGTTGTCAATCTAGCATCGCGGCGGCGGGCGCACGGGATAGCACCATGGTAGCGAGCACGGCCAGTAATTCAAAGGTCACGCAATCGAATCCCGCCTGGGACAATAATTTTTTTATACGATTGACGTAGGTAGAATATTATTTTTTTGTTTTGTTCTAAAAAGTAGTAAATAAAATGATTAAAAACAATATTATTTTGACTACAGTAAGTTGGGAGAAAGTTTGTGTCAGTTAACTGATGCCGTTTATTGTTACTGTAAATAAGTTAGCAAAACTTTGTATATATATGTCTTGTGGCATAACAAGGCAAATTTTTGGACATATGTGACGCTCTAGGATTTTGGGTTGCTTAGGGGGGTAAGGGGCTAACAATTTCAAATATAAAGGTAGTTCATGCAATACACCATTGAAACGCTTAAGAGAAACACAATGGCGCAAACTAGAGCTTGATATCTTACTTCGTTTCAAAGTAATGGACAATCAAAGTTCTGGAAAATAACGTACAACCTACTTATTCCTAATATCAACAATTTAATAACCTGCTTTGATGTTGTGATAACAATATCATTTTCCAGAACTTTGATTGCCCATTATTTATAAACGAAGCAAGATACTAAGCCCTAGTTTGCACAATTCTGTTTCTCTTTTAATAAGCTTTTTAATGGTATATTACATGACCTACCTTTATATTTGAAATTTTTAATCCCCCTCACCCCCCCCCCCCCCCCCCCCAAATCATAAAGGTTCAGATATGTCACTTATTTTCAATAACAAAAATAATAAATTGTGTTTAAAGGGACTTTAAGAACCCTCTGTATATACAAAGTTTAGAATATTAATATTAAAATAGTTCGATCATGCAGATGAACCACTGATGTAAGTTGGGTGAATTTCCAAAATTAAGTTCATATATTTTTGGTTTTCAACCATCTATTTAGGAAATTAGTCTACTCAAGAAAGCCAATTTATGAATAGCCGAATAGCTTCCTGCGTGTATGAAATATATTAGTAGAATTTGTTTGCACCTCAGTATCCAGTCCCGGCTCACGCGTGCTTCGTTCCGCTCCCAGTGGAAACCCACTTCGACCTTGGCGGTCTCGGATTATGGATTGCGCTTTGCTAGTTAGCACTTCGACCTTGGCGGTCTTGGATTATGGATTGCTCTTTGCTAGTTGGCACTTCGACCTTGGCGGTCTCGGATTATGGATTGCGCTTTGCTAGTTAGCACTTCGACCTTGGCGGTCTTAGATTATGGATTGCGCTTTGGTAGTTGGCACTTCGACCTTGGCGGTCTCGGATTATGGATTGCGCTTTGCTAGTTAGCACTTCGACCTTGGCGGTCTTGGATTATGGATTGCTCTTTGCTAGTTAGCACTTCGACAATGCGCCTTCAGAATATGGTCTGCTTCGCTTAGCTCACAGAGGATACGTTTTTTTATGGTACTTTTATTGTATTTTCATTTTAACCGATTTTGGAGGAATCAGACGGGCTAAAAGGTCGTGTAAAAACAAAATTTGCAGAAATAATCTCTTATATTTATTTTTGTATAAAGCCTCAAAACTTGTAATTCTATAGCCCATCTCAGGTTAAGTTGAGGCAAGCAGGGTGGGTAATTAGGGTCGGTTTCAACCGTCATAAAACTGACCCTTATTAATGCCGCCTGAGTGAACCTGTAGACACTCTAGTTTAAAATTGCAAGTCTGTATGTCTTAAGTAAAAATAAAAAACGATATCATATTTCGTTTCATGATACTTTCCTGATAATTTTGATACCAAATTTGATTACATTTGGCCAACTTAGAGCTGTACTAGCATTATAAACTTTCTTAGTTGAATCAACATTACTAATATGGTTTACAACAATAAAGCCACAAAAATGTACTAGAGGAGTTCATATTTAAATATGTAATAAATAATCATTATTTGAGAAAAAACTCGATACTGTATTGTTATTTACCATAATACACACAATTGTGTGTTTATACCATAGTAATAACATATTATAATTACCATTTGTGATAGTTAAAACTTTCTCTCTGCGTTTCGGAGCTCATTTAATTATTAAATAGCTCGTTTTGCAGACTTGAGACTGCCAGAGGTCTGTTTTGGTCTGTTAGACATTCGTCAATTTTTATATTTTTTTATTTTATAATTTGTTTGTATTTATTTTTTTACAAATATTTACAGTTAAATAATGTACATTGTTTCTTTATCAATCAATCATAATATATCAAAATTCATTCAAAATATTTACAGTGCTAAGTACGTTTGTTTTATAATAGTTGGACTCTGCAGGAAGAGGTGTTTGGTAAACATGAGAGGTGTTTACTAATGTGAGTGATGATAAGAATATTGATAAGAATAAACCTAATGAATTATTAATAAACTTGATAATTGTTATTATATGTTAATTAATGCAATATCAATTTATAAATACAAATTTAATTTTGTAATTTGTTGTATTGACAAAAATAAACAATTACAACACTTTGAGGCTCGGCTTCCTACATTCAAAACGGCGAAGTTGGCTACCAATTTCAATGTTAAATAAGCAAAACATACCTTCACTATTAAGCATATTTGTGTGTTGTTTTTGTCAAAAAACGAAAGCTGTGTATTGTTTTTCTTAAAGTAAAATAGATTGTGGGTGTTGATTGCTAAGATTTTGTGCAATATCTCTTATTGAAACTGAGTAAAAAATTAATAAACTTAACTGTTTTTTTATTTTTTACTATTTTTATTTTGTACGTTTATGAAAACAATAAAACAGTTTTTGAAAATGTATTTAGAAATAAACATCCGCATATGACAGTACTTCAAAATGAAACCAAATTTTTTAATTTATTCCACTAATTAACAGAAAAATGACTTATTCTGTAGCATTGCTCTTATGGGAATCAGATTCAATATGGCGGACAGGGTAGCGTCCCCTTAAGTCGGCCGATTAACATGGTACGAACACACAATTGTGTGTATTATGGTAAATAACGATACAGTATCGAGTTTTTTTCTCAAATAATGATTATTTATTACATATTTAAATATGAACTTCTCTAGTACATTTTTGTGGCTTTATTGTTGTAAACCATGTAAAGTTAATTCAACTAACGAAGTTTATAATGCTAATACAACTCAAAGTTGGCCAAATGTAATCAAATTTGGTATCAAAATTATCAGGAAAGTATCATGAAACGAATTATGATATCGTTTTTTCATTTTCACTTAAGACATACAGACTTGCAATTTTAAACTAGCGTGTCCTACAGGTACACTCAGGCGGCATTAATAAAGGTCAGTTTTATGACGGTTGAAACCGACCCTAATTACCCACCCTGCTTGCCTCAACTTAACCTGAGATGGGCTATAGTACGAAAATTCTCAAAACAAATTTACTTCCAGTCAAAAAACGAGCTTTAGGTTGTTTCATTTTGCTTGCTAGCAAACCGGTCTGAGCGACTTAGAAAACGAAAGTGTGTAGCAAATTTTCACCAAATCGGACGAAAAATGCGCCAATTATAGTGCTTGGCAATGTTTATAATGAACGTTTTTCTTTATTTTCACAGTAAAACATGTCCCGAATGTTTCTGCGTTTCTTTCTGAATCACCATGTATATGTTTACAAACTGAAAGCGAACGGTAATTGGAGAGTTGAAATTATTTTAGTTCGGGATTTGTTTAATATTTTACCTAATAACTTGCGCATAAGCGTAATTCCATACTGTTCAATTTGACAACGTAATCAATATTCGTGTTTCTTATTGTCTTAGATTCCATCAATAGTTTTAGTAGTGCATTGTTTTCTTCGACGTTAATTAAGATAAATAACGTGTTTCAAGTAAATTTTATAAAATTTGATGTCTTATATTTCGTTTAGAATCAATATTTACCTTATTGGTTTCAGCTTCTTTTAATGCAAATATAGTGAAAATGGTTGAACCTAACCTAACCTAACCTTAACTGATGGAATAAAAACTTGGAAAATTGACGTGTAGGTGGTTTGATTAACTGTGTCTAAATATTCTTTAATTAATGCAAACGTAATGAAAATGGTTGAACCTAACCTAACCTAACACAACATATCATAACCTAACCTATATGAAAGCCCACTAAAGAATACCGTTGCGAGGCGGCCAATCGGATGGGCGCGCAGCGTTGCCGTATCTACTAGCCTCGAACACTCCTGGTATTTACCGTTCGAGGCTTGATCGCACAGTTTAAAGAATTATAAATACGTTGAGTCAGCCGCAATCAGTTAGAAACGTGGGAAGAATGTGACAACGTCACATCAAGGTCAAGGTCTCGGTGTACATAAGCCCATCCCTCAACGGTATTCTTTAGTGGACATTGATATAACCCTACCCAACCCAACCCAACCTAACCTAACTTGACTTGACTTGACCTAACCTAACCTAACCTGCATTTTGGAAGGTTTTTCTCTTGTAATTTCTGTAATGTTTACCTGCAGCGGAATTGGTTTGGATTTTAACATTCAGTTTAATGTGTACTTTCAGAATATGAAAAATTCCCAATTTACATGGCCACCCTCATCTGCACAACTATGCTTTTATCTTACAGGAAATGAAACTGAAACCAAGGAAATAATCTTTAGGATCTTTAGGAACCAGAAAACATAAATTCTAAACAAACTAACATTTTTAATACTTTAATATATTTCATATCTTATACAAAATCTATAACATATAATTAGTATACATTTATACATATACAGGGACACCTTGCATGTCAGTATAAATAGATTTAAGTAAAAAAACTGATGCAAATTATAATAATATCAACTGCAATTTTGTTGGATGAGAAGTGGTTACGTTAAGTTTGCCACAGGGTGGTTTCGACCCCATAAACTGCAATATTTCCGAGCACGTTTTACACTTAAATTTACCTAAAAGCGTTTCTACAAAGGTGTAGCCCATCGCTCTGCATTTAAAACTTCTCCAAGGTTTGAAATTTTCAAACAGCCGCCATTTTAAAACGCATGATTGGATAGAATCACGTATTTTTCTTGTGATAGATTATTGTTAGGTTAAATGTCATGCCAAGTTTGAACTCAATCAGACAAACATTTCATTAGATATGAATTATTTTGTAAAAAAAACAACTGGCGGATATCAGGAAAACGAAGAGTTTTTGTGCATATGTTTATATAAACTTGTTTTCTTATTTTTGGCTAAAGAATGAGTTACCGATACATTCATTGCTGTATAGTTCTGAATCCCCCTGGTGTTCTGGGGACCATGGTCGGTGCTCATTGACCTTAGCTCTCACAATAAGAGTCACTGCAAAAGCTCACCTTTACTTTGGAAATTCGCTAATACAAAATTTAAACTCTGGAAACTTATTAGTTTTTTAATGCTACCTAAAGTCCCTGTTACATGAGGCGATACAGACATTACAAGGGTCCCCTTAAAGCAGCTAATATATTATACTCTCCTAATACTAGAACACTTTGTCAGATTACAATCTTCACTGATAGTCCCCTTTCAAATGTACAAATATAGGCTCGCGTGTGCTCCTTCAGTATGCAAGTGTGGAAGTAGTCTTAATCTCTTCGTTTGACCATGTAGAAACATAATTTTGATGGTGGCACTTTCAAAAATGGTGCGTTTGGGCGCTGCGGGCCAAAAACAAAATGGCCGCCATCAAAAACACGTTTTCCTATTTATATCAGTAACCGTTGAAGATACGAAAAATGTTGTTGAACAAAAATTGTAGCCTGACAGATTGTGCATAGAAAAGGTCCTTACAACTTTCTTTATATAACTAATTGTTTTCTCCAAAAAAATATTTTTGTAAAAAGAAATGAAAAAAATCGAAGTTTTAGGGTTTTGCAAACACATATTTAAAGTTTTTGAAATTTTTTACATGTTTACTGATTTATTACAATAATAACTGCATTAAACTTTAATAAATTAACAAATATACCATTTTTATAATTTTTTTATGTAGGAAATGGAAAGAGAAAAGAGACATTTCTTGAAAAACCAGACAGCATCAGTGAGTTTGGCCTCTAGGATAATGTTAACGTTGTCATTTACCATTTTTGAGAGTGCCACCATCAAAATTATGTTTCTCCATGGTCAAACGAAGAGATTAAGACTACTTCCACACTTGCATACTGAAGGAACACACGGATGTACATTTGATAGGCGACTATGATCAGAATCGACTTATATCCATATTTACACCACATAATATATATTATAACTAGGTTAAAACAAAATCAATTAAGCCTAATTTAACAACAAAGTAATTCATATTATTTAAAATCTTTGGTTCTTTCTTTATTATATCTTTAATTAAATATCTTTGGTTCTTTAGAAAATATACGTTATTTCAGATCATAAGTGAAAATAAACAGTAGCCTACCTACGTTTATTGTGATCTGTTTTTTATGATCGTAACAGAACATGACTAGACTGAGTATTATATGCGGTATATTTTGCCCAACAGTTTTATAAACAGAGTTACAGGCCATCGCTTGCCCGAAATGTATCACATATTTACTCGTATTAGAATTTGAAAGTGTTAAACTGTACAGAACAATCTCTGTTTCCAATTCCCATAAATAAATGTTGCGTTACAATTTCTCATTACTGGAAATACGGTGAACGCCAAAAATAAACAGCACTGAAATTAAACAGCTGTGATTGGATCTAGAACAGCTGATTACACGGTTGATTGTTGCCAGGCCACGTTGTTTATTATTACTTTCTTGTTTGAGGTTAGGTAACGATGTAATTGTTCTTAGCACCCCAGATAAAGTTTTTATTGTATAACATTGTTTCCGCCAGTAATGATAAAGTCGTTCCGGTGGTACTAGATTGATTCGAACTGCTGTAGAGTTTCAAGAGCGAATTCACAAACAATCGTTAAGTAATGCAGTAATGATAAGTATTGATGACCGCTTCCTTCGTAAGGGTAGTGCTTTGACTCGCGTAAAAGGTTTTTGGGCCATTTTAAAATGGCCACTGTAAAAGAAAACGATGGTGGACTTCTTCAACAAGTCCTACAGTCTCTGAAAAGAAGCCTGCGCAGAACATCTTTTAAAATTAACATCAGTAATATGTCTTTAAGAAGAATGTTTAAAACCCTTGGTGGAGAATACAAACTGGTCAACGTTTAAATGTAAGCAACAAAAATGCAGAGTGGTTTATTGTGTCTCAATGTTAGCAATGGAAATCCTGGGTTTCTACAAAATATATGGCGTTCAGATAGCCGAAAAGTGGTGATGGCGAAAGTTGTTGACATACTCCATAGGACAGAGAGTTTTTGCTAAGAGTAGAGGCAACCCAAAAACGGTCAATACAAATGAAAACCACAGTAGATTTCTTCAGCAAGTCCGGCAACCTCTGAAAAGACGCCTTCACCGGAGGTCTTTGAAAATAAACATCACTACGTCTTTGAGAAGAATGTTTAAAAATCGTGGTGGATTCCATTATAGAATACAAACTGGTCAACGTTTAAATGTAAGGGACAAAAAGGCAGAGTAGTTTAACGACAGCAATGGATTATGAAAACACACGGTTTCTACAAAAATGTATGGTTTCAGATGAAAGTGAAATGGTTAAAAATAAAAGCAACCAGTACGTTTTCTTGGGTTTAAAGATCCTGATGATGTAATAGAGAAGTCACAATAAAATGTGCACATACCAAGGAGCGGCATCTGGGTTCGTATTTAGTTGAAGTACATAACAGGAATGCGGTTACTTTAAATCAGGTACGTTACAGAGAGAACATTCTTCGGCCTTTTACAATGGATCTAAAACTTTTGTATCGTGCTAGCAATCTGGGTTTTAGTTCCCAGTGATTTCAGTAAGATGGCACCACCTGTGACACCGCTGTAATCCCATCACACTCCCCGACCATTCGCCAACCGACGCTTATGTTTGGGTAAAGATGATGGAAAGCATCTTCCGAAATGAGAAACTATCTACCATTGCGGAGTTTCGTAGAGAGATATACAGTGTCCAAAACCCCCCCCCCCTTTACTTTGGAACAAGTAGAAATAAATAAATGAGCTTCGGGGTATCTTTATATGACAAAGGGACGCGAATTTTGGTGTACCCGACCGTTTCACCCTTTACTCCAAAACGAGGGGTTGAGAGGGTAATTCAAATATCTTAAATACAAACCCCCATCAAGTGATACCTCATTTTAAAGGGCTTGATAAATGAAGAAAAATGGCACAAATTAGTGGTCTCTATCCTAACCCTATCGAAAATGGCGGCCGGTCTAATTTTAATGCCCCATGTTAACACAATTTTAATTACGTTACAAACACTATGTTCCAATGGAATAAAATAATGGTTCTTTGTATGTTATTAAATAAAATCAGAGGGTCATTCAAAATCTAGTACCAAACAAATATTTACACAGTTCGGCATAAGCTTAAAAGGAACAAATAAACTTGCAGTTTATAGATACAGCAGGTAATAGTCTTCTACGTTGAAAGCACAACTACTGATAGCAATCCAGTGATAATAGCAACCAGTGATTTTAAGCATTAATTCTAAATTTAGAATTAAGGGTCGGCTCTAGCTGTCGGCCATGTTGGCTGACACTCCATAAGACCAATGTTAAATTAAAATCAAAATTTTTCCTTTATTTTTAATCGGATAATTATAAACGATATGTCATTTTAAAGCTATGGCCAATATGCATGCAAATGGCTTTTCCAAAACTAAGAAAAACATTTTGTTTAATATTTATTAACAATTTAAAACATTGATTTTTAATATTTTTTTATGTTGTCACTATTAATTATAGAGAAAAACTATCAAGCCATTCGCATGAAGAATTTCGACCCCAAGAGTTTGGTATTTTTTTTAAACGCTATTTGAACAATTGCGGGTTTTAAATGGATTTAGGCTGAGCAATGTCCGTGTAACCTACCGCCGTTATAGGGTGATTTTAAATATTTTTTTACGTTGTAACTATTAATTATAGCGAAAAATTACCAAGCCATTCGGATGAAGAATTTTGTTCCCAAGAGTTTGGTATTTTTTTTAAAACGCTATTTGAAAAATTGCGGGTTTTAAATGGATTTAAGATGAGCAATGTCCGCGTAACCTAACCTACCGCCGCTACGCTGGAGTCGCAGGTTGCTTCCTGATTTACTAGAGCCGACCCTTAAGGTAAGTCTTTAGCTTTATTCCCTATGGAAGTATTGTAATTTACCTAGCTAGGCTAATTGAAAATCAGAGTTAATAAGATGTTTTCAACTTTGACTGGCCGCCATTTTCGATAGGGTTAAGATAGAGACCACTAATTTGTGCCATTTTTCTTCATTTATCAAGCCCTTTAAAATGAGGTATCACTTGATGGGGGTTTGTTTGATTTTTTAATTACCCTCTCAACCCCCCCCCCCCCCCCCCCCCTTTTTTTACAAGGCGTGAAATGGTCGGTTACACCAAAGTTAATAGCCCTTTCTCATATAAAGATATCCCGAAGCTCGTTTATTTACTTCTACTTGTTCCAAAGTTAAGGGCGGGGGAACTTTTTGGACACCCGGTAGGCTATATTATATATACGTTGAAAAATAAAACCGTTTTTTACCAATATATTTTAAGACTTTCAACTGTGCTAAGAGAGTTGCCTTAAACTTGGAGTTCATAGAGAACATGTGTGTGTTTTTTAGCTTCATTTTACTTTGTATATTTGTCTAAAAAATATACAATTTAAAACGTTTTCCTCCGGTTACTACTTTAAGAGATCCTTTCCGCCTCTTTAATAGAGTAGAAAGAACAACTTATCATTCGAGGGCGGGAGGAACATTGTAAACATAAAAAGCATTGAGTTTACTTTGTCACCAATCTATAGGTGGACTGTAAAGTATATTCAATGTTTTTTATATAGGAACTTTTCCGCCCGCTAAATCATATGTTGGTAAAACAGCTGTTGAAACTACAATCTTGAAGAAAGTATCTTTGTCGCCTTCAAGAAAATTACCGCACAAGGGCAGCGAGAGAACTCGGGATGACAAAGAGATAGTTTCCTTCCTTAAGACACAAATAACTTTCACAATTTCACTTCTGTTTATTTTGGTGCACACTATACTAAAACCAACTCCTTTTAAACCAGGTACATGGTCATACGTGGTTACTTTAGGTATTTCTCTGACCAGACTGTTATATCGACGCCATCGCGTTCCTAATGTTCGTTACAGCTTGAAGAGACGCAGCTGCTCGATCTACTTCCACCGTCACCGACCTGTTCTACTCTGGCGTTCAACTCTGCCGCACTATAAAGCGTGTCCTTGCTGCAGTGCTGGTGTTCGCCGCTGTGGTCGACCGGCGTATCTTTGTAGAAACACAGTCCGCAGAAACTGTTCCCAGGAGGGTTTGTTGGCGGGGGATAGAGTCCGGGGAAACTGGGAACTAGGCCGCTCACCAGAGCGAGGTTTCTGAAACAGGAGAGATTTCAAAAAATACATGGACAATCAAATTGGTCAGCTACTAAAATCTTTAATCTATATATATATAATCGAAATACCACTGACTCACTGATGATAACTATATCTCAAAAACGACAAAACATATTACCTTGAAACTTAACATAGTGGTTCCCCCTATGGTCTAGATGTGCAATAAGACGGGATTTTAAAATATTTTGCGTTTAAGGTTATTAAAACGTACAAAGAGTTAGAAATATAGATAAGCGTCAAATTCCACTGACTCACTGTTAATCACTATTTCTCAAAGACGACAAAACATATTAATTAAACAAATAAAAGAGCACTGTGGCGACAAAATCACACTGATTTAAATAAAACCCTAACCACAAAACAAGGAACAAAAACAATAACCAAACAACTAAAATGTAAGTTATGTTTACTACGTTACCCTTATGTACATTTCGATGACATGGTCATCATCCTCAGAGGGTTTAGGGTTTAGGTAGTAGTGTTAAAACCCTCTGAGGATTGTAAAGTTCAATCCCTTGAAGGGTACTGTAAAGTACCCTTCAAATTTAAAACCCTCTGAAGTTGTAAACATAACCCCAAACTTTACTGTAGACTAATCTACACAGGGTTTGTTTAGCTACAGATGATGGGTGAAATCAGCTGTTTAGATGTACGAATGTTTTCGAAGTTAAACAAATAGGTATTTTTTTAAAATTTGTATACAAAAATATATTGATGATAAAAGGTTGTATTTGTATTCATTTTATAACCTCAAACAAGTCTTATAACGTATTTTAGCATACATTAATTATTTTTTAACTCACGTTTTAAGAAAATCAACTTCACAAGACTTGTATTGATTGAAGTTGTACACATAACCCCCAAAGTATAATCATTGCTAGGATTGATGGGTGAAATCAGCTGTTTCATTATAACGTTACTCACGTACGTACACTCGCTTTTATAGGAGTTGATGAAATGTTACAAACGTATATTTGTTTACATACTAGAAACATACTAAGACTAGGGAGAGTAAGTTAGAACCCTTCAGGCTATTTTTTCCTAGCTACGTCAAAAATTAGTGGCCCCCGTACAATGCGTAAGTACCACCAATTCTTTCATTATATCGACTAATACGAAAAAACTACAAATGTAATTCTATTGAAACAGTCCAGACCCGGCTAGCATGGCTTCGTCTTTTTATGATTAAGACATTCCTAGTTATTGTTAAACCAATTTACTTTAATTTATTAAATTTTCTTCATCGAATAAGACAAAAACAGTATAGTTAAACATGACAACACCACACTAAGTTTAAAATACATTTCTGTAATATAACGCTCGGTTGCAAGAACATTCATTATATTCGTTAAAGGAGCTTTAAGTTTAATATCTGTTTAAAGGTTTGTTCAATAATAAACTGGATTCAATAGTCATAATTTTCCGTTGAAATAATATAACTATCATTTTGCTAGAACTTCTGTTAATACATAGTATATCATTATACATATACACGCGTTAAAAGAAATCCTAGGAAACCCAGCACTTTCTATCTCGCCCACTACACTACTCTATTCTATTTCTATTGATTTACAATAAACTACTATCAAAATTAAGTTTCACATCTCTTTCAGAATGAAATTTAACATATTAATCTATGAACATATTAAAACAATAATACGAACCAAAATGTTTAATGTACACATATTACATTTTTATGACATATTGAAATTTTAGCTTTTTATTTTGTACTAGGGGAGACCCCTGCGTGCTTCGCACGCCAACCCCCAATGGAACCTTCTAAAAACATACGTTATGTTTTATTTTTAATAAAGTTGTAGTATTAATAATAACCTCAAAACTAAGATGGTAAATAATGTTAAATGTTCAAACCAAATTATTTCTTATATTTTATAACAGCAGTTAATAATAGTTAAAAGAACCAGCAAAGCTCAGGTCTACACTTAAAAACCCTAACCTAAAAGCTAGAAATACAAAAATAATTGCTTCAAATTTTGAAATCAGCTGTTAATAGAAATATTGAAGCAAACATTTATATTATCTGTTATTTTATTCAATTGGTTGCTATGGTAATAAATATAAATACATGTGTTGGTTTATCATTCCAGGCCTAACCTAAGATTTTTCCGACTAAATTTACAAATCTTATATATAAAATTCTCGTGTCACAATGTTCGTTCCCGTACTCCTCCGAAACGGCTTGACCGATTCTCATGAAATTTTGTGAGTATATTGAGTAGGTCTGAGAATCGGCTAACATCTATTTTTCATGCCCCTTAGTGATAAGGGCTACGCCCCAGTGGCCCTCAAAGTTTCAATGTTAATCTTATGGAAGGTCGATCTTAAGGAAGAAGAAGAAAGATTTCTTTTGATTTTATCATGGGCACAAAAAACAGCTGTTCGTATGAAAAGCTGAAACAGCTGATTTTGATCAACAACTGATTTGGATCAAAAACTAAATATAATTTTAGGTTAGGCCTACAATGAACATTTTTTTTTTTACAATGAACTAAAACACTTGGGCTAATTATTAGTATCAGGTTGATTTGTCTATCCGTGCAAAGCCGGGTCGCGCCAGCTAGTATTAAAATAAAAAAAGGTTTTTACCGATATGAATTATAGCCTATGTTACTCAGGGATATTGTAGCTTTTTACTAGTAATACTATTTTTTCAATCGGTTCAGTAGCGCCAGAGATTACCCCCTACATACAAACAAACAAACAAACAAACAAACTTTACCTCTTTATAATATTAGTATAGAGTATATATATATATTGAAAATGATAACCTAAAAATTATTATTACACAAAAATTATTATCGATGAGAAAATCCGATTCTTATTATTTTTTTAATGCAATATAAAGTCCATCTACACAAACTTTCATCAAAATCGCTAGAAAAATGTAGCTAAATATTGTACCGGAGTAAAAGAATACACAACAATCTGCCTCTAGAAGCTTTACAGGTCCTTCTCCAGAACAACTACGGCATGAAACAAAGTTTGTAATTTTTCTGGTCAAGTATTTCTAAATCTGCAATAAACATTCCCTTCAGTGTTTCTTCTTTAAAATAATCTGCTTATTTTGTCCCAACCATTTGAGTTAGAACTAATGTTAGGGCAAGAGGGCCTACTACGATTACTTATTTAACTATTATTTGAGGTTAGGCCTAGGCCTATATCTTATATTAGAAACAGAACTAACACTATGAAGTTTCCTGTAAATATTTTCCAAACAAAACATATTTTAATTCTGGACATTTTCACAATACAAATAGTTACAATCACAGTATATTCGCTACGAAGCAATTCACAGTCAAAATAGTTTACTTGTTTATAAAACACTAACATACAAGATATTTACCATATGATATTTGTGTGTTGGTTACAATTTTGCAAACCGGTGTAGCCAACAAAATAAAGTAAAATACCTAAACCGCAATACAGTAATTACAAAACTATTAGTCTGTAATAAGTGAGTTCCTGTGCTGGAAGATCGCATTTAAGGGTTTAGACAAAATATAGTATACCGGTAACACGAAAAAACATTTTGTTTACCTTATATGTGATATCTATGGTTTCAGAAAGTACCACATACATATAAAATAACCAAACGTTTTTTCGACTACTGGTTTACCTTAGAAGAAATTTACCTAAAAGTACAAAATCTATTCTTGTTAAAAAGGATAATTATAATTTTTTCTCATAATGTACTTATCAATACATCTAAAAATCACTCATTAAAAAAAAGTCACCTCTAACGAAGTTTTTTTTAGACACTTTGAACCTTTTTGTCTACAGTGAAGTTATTTAAGTATTACATTTTTTCAGCTACGGGATTTTAATTTATTGGAGGTAAAAAGGTTATAGGCCTACAGTGTTTTACAAAGTGGAGCACATATTTTATTCTATCTTTACTATAAGTACTTTACACAACTTGCAGACAATTTCTTAGGGTTTTTTAAACTTTGGAAAGAGATATTTCTAAATATTTTTATTCTATTAGAATGACCACGCTTCACTTTGTAAAACATATGTGAGTGTACATACAAAATTTCAATGTCATACCTTAATAATTAAAAAAAGTGTGACTGCAAAGAGTGGCACAAAATATGAAAATTAAATGGTGCCGAAAAATGGAAAGACATGTTTTATTTCACTGATTTTATTAATAATACGAGAAATCAAATACTATAATTATTACATAATCCATAATAGTTTTTTTTTTTTTTGCTCCTGCACCATATGTAGACCTTCTTCGTCTTTTTTCCCTTCATCTAGCTTGAGTTTTCTCAGTTTAACTGAAGGCGGTACATCAGATCCTGCATCAGCAGGGAGACAAACTATGTAAACTTAAGGGGAAGTTGAAATTTCCAAAATTAAATTGGGTACAGCAATAATTTTTGAATTTTATTTTAGAGTTATCATTTATACTGGATTTTGTAGAGTCCACCTTTTTTACTATGCGAGTTGCTCATTTACAAATTGCCCTTTATACGTTTTTTTTCTTCGAAATTGAGTTACCAGTTGCATAACATTCTTGATAATATTTTCTACCACATTCAACCAACAGTTTGCTTCAAAATGCCCTTTAAATAATATAAAACAATTATACAAGATGTGAGAAATGCTTTTTTTGGTTCCAAAATGTCCCTTATCCAATACAACATGGCTTCCGCTCAACACAAGCTATTTCCTTTCAAATCGTCCTATTTCCTTGTTCAATCTATTTTGATTTTGTATTATTATTATTATTATTCAAAATGTCTCTTATCCTTGTTTCGGTTAAACAACGCCTTTAACCCACGATTTTGTTAAAACAACTTTAATAACTGCATTTTACGTCCGTTGTGGTTCAAATTTGGTACACACGTTGGTTTCCCAAGTCCATAACCCGCAAGGCAGTGGTGCAAAACGAATCAGCGCTTGAGCTGGAGGCCTATATTTTGTGCAAGCAGGCAGCTATTCAGCACCTTCGTGAGTAGACTAATTTTCCAAATAGTTGGTTTAAAACCTAAAACTTAATTTTGGAAATTCGTTCAACTCACGACAGTGTTCCACATGTGTTATCGAATTATTATTTTGTTTTGTAAGTTTGTTCTAGTGTTGCAGACGTTATATAAATATAGAGATGACTCTGTATAGCTCCGAATATAGTCTATATATATATATATATCACTATACAGTCTCTAAATAACTCCAAATATATTGATTCATTAGGCATACAGCTTCACCATTACAACACATTCTTCTCTAGCTTGTTGTTAATTAAAACTAAATAAGATAACATTAAAACTGCCCACCTAATCTTCCCCTCCTATATAGGGGAGGTAATTGATTGGTCACGTGGGGTAGACAGATGTTTGGGTTAACCGCTTGACTGACAACTCTAGTCTAATCTAAACGTATTAGGATATAAACACACCACTTTACCTACTTAATGTTATTGTAATCCGAGCATACTCAATACCCACTTTATATAGGGGAGGAAGAAGGGTTGCGGGGATGTAGAACCGATCACTTAATTCGTAAACAGATTTAAATAGACTAATGAATAATAACACTTCCGCGATGTGCAATAGGTATTAGTTTAATTGTATGTTGTACCTAACTGTCTTGTAATATGGTGAATCGTACAAACTGAATAATGCTAATTATTGAAGAACGCTAAATAAATTTAAATTCGAACCGAATCCTTACACAGACCATAGCTTTTTAGGGAAAAAGAAGAAAATAAATGGTAAATATATTTAAACAATATGTATATCCATAACTTTTTTAATGCTTTAATGTAGGCATACAATCTTTCACCCGCAGCTAGCCTCACCCCACCCGGGTAGCGTGCGAGGCTAAGGTAACACTCATGTTAGATATAGGCGAGATTGTCCAGTGTTTATTTATTAATAAAATTCCAATTAACTTTCACCTGCTGCTCTCAATAACAATAGCAAGATGGCGGACACTCAACACGTCAAGCTAGTGTTGCCACAATTAATACAATAAATATCCCGGACATTTTGTGCAATTAAAGTAATAAATATCTGTGATTAAATACGACCTATCTGTTCTGATATCGGATGTGTCACGGAAGCTTTGCTGTATTAGCTTCTATGTTTTATAAAATACTTTAAAAACCCTGGAGGTGTCTTTTAGACGAACCAATAAGTGCTTTAGAAACCGAATAAGTTCGTTAACACGTACCATATACTGGAGCAACATTGCAGTAGGCTACGTCTAATGATCAAACCAAGGCATTCAAACTCTTAGTTTTAACTGAAATTAAACTATTTCCCACATAATGAACTTAAGGAAAACATGTTTAAAATCCCAGTGTTAGAATTGCTATATTGTAATTGATAATTTTAAAGAAATTTTAATTAGAAAAATGGTAAAGTGTTACATCATTTTAAAGGTCTTTCAAAAGTAAGCATTTAGAAAAATTAATATTTGACTTCCTTGATCCCTATTAGCTTTGTCCAAATCTCTGTAGCCAAGTAATCATGTATCCTCGACCCCTACTAAGCGTTATAAAAGCTCCTCGCCAATCTGCGTTGACAACATTTTTCAAGCTCCCCTAGAAACTGCGTTAAAGGAAATGCCAAGCTCTCTGCCAATGGTATTTTTCAAGTTGAAATTTCAAATTTTTCTGGTTGAAAGAATTTTCAAGCTACCGCTAAACATGTTTGAAAGAATATTCAAGCTCCCGCCAAACTGATTTGAAAGAAATTATTTTTCCAACATATGTTTTACTTTACTTTGATTTCAGTGCAAACAACCCAAATAAATAAATTTAGTAATCACTTTTACTATCGTCTTTACAACCTCCTGAATAGTACGATATTTTTACTGAATATACGATGATTCAAATTTAGACATATGGCAACACTTTCGCTACACTTACTGAATATTTCTCCAGTATGTAGTATAGTAAGATAATTTTGTAGGACGTATTCGATTACTAAAGCCCTTATTAGATAGCTTATAATTAATTGTTTAATTATCTTGAATGTTAATGCCATCGACCAAACCCGTATAATACATTTAGCGATACATCAGTATTTAAGCTCTGACGGCAATTTGTGTGGCAAACAACTCAAAGTTAGTTTACACAATATTGTTAAGTAACTACTTATTTATACTTAAAATAATGGGCTAGAAAATGTTTTCTACTTGTGAATTTACTTGTTTGGTCTAAGTTAATTGTAATATTTAACCTAAAGAACAAATAGAAATTCTATTTGGGAAATCAAGATGATTTTTTATTAGATTAATCAGATTAAAATATAAGGTTTTGGTAAGATAGCCTTCCTTTGTTTAGCTGCAGAAAGACTGAAATATGTAATAGATCAAGAAAATGTAAGCAACATAAAATCTTTTGAGAAGAAATAATATCCTAATTTGAAAAATAAATTTTCGACAACTGTTTAATCTACACGAATATAGTTAATTCATTGAAAGTACAACTAATATCATTTATACAGAGACTGTCAGTTGCAGCAAGTTGACTTTCCCAAGACAGCGTGAATTTTATAAATATATAGTAATCTATACTTATAAAAGAAAAATACCATTGACTCATTGACTCATCACAGTTTCTCCAAAATCACGAGGCCTACAAACATTAAATTTTGCACTAATACTCTTTATAGGCTCTAGACGCGCACTAAGAAAGGGTTTCCGAAAATTCGAATTTTTAGGGGGGGGATCAAAGTTACTAAATCACGATTTATCAAAACCTACCGAAAGGATTGGAATGAAATTTGGTATGTAGCTTCCTCTAGGGGCATAGATGCTCCTTAAGAAAGGGTATTAAAAAATTCGAAATTTTAGGGGCGTTTGGGGGGGTCAAAGTTTCAAAATCACTATTTTTCTAAAACCATCGAACGGATTGGAATGAAATTTGGTATATAGCTTCCCCTAGGGCCATAGGTGCTCGCTAAGAAAGGGTTTAAAAAATTCAAAATTTTAGGGGAGGTTTGGGAGGTCAAAGTTACTACAAAAACCATCAAATGGATTGGAATGAAATTTGGTATGTAGCTTCCTCTAGGGCCCTATGTACTCGCTAAGAAAGGGTTTAAAAAATTCAAAATTTTAGTGGGGTTTGGGGGTCAAAGTTACTAAAAATCCCCATAAGAAATACATAGTGTAATATATTTATTGATATAATATATTTTTTGTTAATATACATTTAACTTTGATTTGTCTATCCGTGCAAAGCCGGGTCGGGCCAGCAAGTAGATAATAGACAAGAAAAGTTGAACTCCGGGAAAGGTAAGTATTGGCATGGATCTCTATATTCTGGTTCTAAACAATATGTGAAAAGTCCCCGTTGATCCGAGCGCATCTAAACATTTTACTCGAAGTCATATGTTAAAACAATTGGAGTTTCGTTAATACCTTATAAACAGTCAATTTTACGAAACAAATTTAAATTTTAAAATATCTAGTTTGGGAAATGTCTTACAGATAGAATAACTAGATGTGCTTGAGAATTCATTTCTAAACGTGGTATAACAAGTTTGGTCTAGTTGCCAGAAGTACCGCAACGAGCTCTATTACTTTCTCTGTCTCTCTATTACACAGTAAAATTCCCCTCATTCGCAAAAACTATAACTCTACAGCGCATGCGTAAGAATCAATGTCACTGCTACCTATATTACCCGACCCCAATCCAAGCTTATGTCCAAATCAAACTTCGTTTCCGTGTAAATAGAGTATTCAATAATCCGTTTGCATTTGCTTCGCTACGAGTCAGTGCGGGGGTTGTTGGGCGAATGTGGCAGGGGGCGAAGGCTTCTAATATTTTGATTAACCGAGTGAAAGTGAGGTCCTGTTTCAAGACCGTTCGGCAATTCGTCTGTTTGTTACGTGATTCGATTTTCTTTAAATTTGGCATAAATGATCCTTAAAGGCGGGAAAACGACGTATGTGTAGGAATTTTTGAAAAAACACAAGAAATTTATATTATTATACACCTTGTAAATAAGTCACAACGTAAATTACTTAAATTCTTCGATGTTAACTCTTGTCAACGGTAGATGAATGGTTTGTATCCGTGTCTTCAAATCTAAAGTTTCTTGATTCGAATCCCATTAGTGAATAATTTCTTTTTACTTTTCCCAAAGACTTTCAATATTAATATCTGTCATAATCTTATTCTGGTTTGATTCCATGCATCAAACAATTTTTTTTTGCTTTTTCAAATTTATTCCTTGTTAATGTGTCATAATCTTAAAGGGTCTTAATTTTGCTTGTTGTGCCTCTACAAATAAATAATAAAATTTGTAAAGTAATACGATCAAACTAAACGCTAAACAAACTGTAATAAAGCCATAAACAATGCTTCCAACACAACTTATAATAAACGCTACCAGGAACTGGCACATACTTTCTCACAAACATGTTTAAATTATTAAACAGATTTACTGTGACTTCATAATTTGTAGGAGAGGTGATTTATTAAGTAGGAGATTAACTAATAAATATTATTATTATTATCTAGAGAGAAAACTATTCGATCGATTTCGAACAAATTTGCACCAAACACGTCAATTAGGGCTGTATAGATGCACGAAAAAGGTTTTGAAATTTTTTGAAAAACAACCCCCTTTTTGGTCAAAAAACCCCCAAAAAATCAGTTATTATTTTTTTATAAAAAAACGGCTCTAACGATTTTGATAAAATTTGGCTTATTTGTAGCCTTTAATGTACCCTACCATATACAATAAATCGTATCTTTATAAAAATTCTCGTTTAGCTAATAATAATAACTAATTTTTAGAGGTTTTTTTGCAAAAAAGGGGGTTGTTTTTCAAATTTTTTCAGAACCGTTTTTCTTGCATCTATACAGGCCTACTTGACATGTCTGGTGAAAATTTGTTTGAAATCGATTGAATAGTTTTCGCTCTAGCTTTGTATACATACATACATACAGACATACAGACAGACATTTTGTAAAAACCACTTTTTTGAACTCAGTGTTCCCAAAACGGATACTTCCACAAAAATCTCAACATCGATTTTTTTGCGATCACTATACTTTCTCTATACTATAGTATAGTGATAAAGTAAAATTGTAACCTGTAAAAAGTTCTTAATCGGAAGAAACAAACAAATTCAAAAATGATACTATGAATTAAATTAAACTTAGTAAAGGTGTTTTTCAAAATTTAGTTTAGTTAAATTATTAACTTAAGTAAGAAAAAAAAATAATAGGTACAAAATCTCTTATTTTACAAACTTTTATACAAATTAGTTTTAATTTAAAGTACAAAAAAGCACTCGAACGGTCCGATTTAGGATTTATTGTTACCAATTTCATATCGTCCGTCCGGCATTTCATCCATCAAAATTCTGTTTACTTCTCAGTCACGACCAAATGCATTGTTAGGTTTCTTCGAATTTTACATGAACATTCCTTGAAGAAATTTAAAAGGACGTGTGAAATAATTTTGTACGCAGTTGGAAGGATGATTAAGGGGAAACAAAACCAGAAATGAAAAAAAATTGCCAATTGTGTAGTAGGTTCTGTAGTTGTTAGTGAATTTTCTTTCGTATATCTAGCTCGAAACTTGAATCTTATAGAATCCTGCCGTTTTTTTGTTGTTGTTATTTCTTCTTTTTTTTGACATTCAGATTTGCAATTGTATTACTGACTAGGGGAGGCCCCTGCGTGCTCTGCACGCCAACCACCAATGGTTAAAAGAACCAGCAAGGCTCAGGTCCACACGTTAAAACCATAACCTAAAAGCTAGAAATACAAAAATAATTGCTTGAAATTTTGAAATCAGCTGTTAATGGAAATATTGGAGCTAACAGCTATATTATCTGTTATTTTATTCAATTGGTTGCTATGGTAATAAATGTAAATACATGTGTTGGTTTATCATTCTAGGCCTGTATTTACCGATTAATTTTTTTATATTGAAATAAAAAAAGTTTTTTATCGAAATGAATTATAGCCTATGTTACTCAGGGATAGTGTAGCTTTTTATTAGTAAAACTATTTTTTCAATCGGTTCAGTCGTGCCAGAGATTATCTCCTACATACAAACAAACAAAAAAACAAACTTTACCTCTTTATAATATTAGTATAGATGATGTCAATATTACAATAGGACAGTGTTAACTGAGACGAAAGAGGTTTATGAAAAGACACATTCGTATTCAGTCAATTTTCGTTATGACTGGAACAAACGGTGCAAAATAATTAGCAGATCTTGTACATTATTGGATTGAAACGTAAAAATCATAATCTATCCCAGTTATATATCTCCCTAACATTAAACTAATATTATGCCATATGCTTCGAAAATCATTCCTATTAGACAAAAACCTTTTTTATAAAATTCTGCAATAAAAAGCGTATAATATATTTTCCGGGATGTATACTGTTCACGGAACTACTAGTAAAATAGTTGTCACACAAGAAATGTTATACCAGTAGTACTAAAGGATAAAGATGTATGGCTTGGCTTGTTTGTTTGGTTATCATGTCTGTGTAATGCATGTATAATATAAAGACCTCACCACCAATTGCTAAAACCGTACAAAAACATTCTATTGTCCGCCTTTAAGCTGTTTACCAAACAGACGACCACAATCCTAATCTTGTACCTGATTAGACTCCACAGCTGGACAATCAGCTTACGTCCGCTTTGACGACATTTCCTTACCTCCGGAGCTTTGCATTACAGAAATAGTTATGTGAAGGCGCAATGCTTTGCTTTCATCTCGCATTCTAATCCCACACACGTCCGAGCCTTTATTTGTACCGTTATTTATCTGCCTGGCAAATTGGAAGAATCGATCGAGTTTCAACTTCAAAGGACGAAGAAAGATTTTACAATTCTTTCGCTCTCTCCCACTCCATGGCTCTGTTCTTCCTTGGCTTCCTTTCTCCTACTATCGTTACCCAATACAGCTCTTTCTCTCTCCATCCCTTTCCACCTTCTTCAAATCTTCTCATTTCCTCTTCAAACTTGTTTTTTAATGTTACGATAACGTTAAAGAAAACCATGGCCTCAGAGTTTATCCAGCTGACTTTTAGTGAGATCGGTCAAGACGTCTTAGATCTTGCTTACAAAAACAAGGACTTTACCCGCCTTAAATAACCTTCCTAAAGCCTGGAATTTCATCAGTATTAAAAAAACCAAAGTTCTAGACTCACTCGTTTAGTCAGAACATTCAAACGATCACCCTTCTCGTTTCTATCACCCTAGTCATTTCGTATTATACTTTCAAATTAGATTAGTTTTGGAGATTTATAGCTACACTGGAGGAAATTTCTTGCAGTGTGCGTAACCCATTTGTTGCTGTCTTTAGCTGATTAGAAAACTCTACCCATTGTGAGGTCCAGCATTTCTCCCTCAGGTGTCTTCTTCTTCCCGTGGTAGTTAGATTTCAAAAAGCCTTCTCCATCTGTGCTCCAGCATCTCGGAATCAGAGATGACAAATCTTGGAACTGCTCATAATCAAAACGTTGACAGTTTTTGTTGCCGTCCAAGACTCCTACTGTTGCTAGATGTTTCCTGAACTGACCATGCCCATGACCATGCGATAAATCTTCTGAACTGTTGTCGATTTAGTTTGATCATGGATTTAGTTAGCTCAGTGCTTGGTCACCTGATTTGTCGTTTACTTTGTGCGTATTGGTGTTTTCACTATCTCTTCCCTGGTCCAGTTGTTCATTGTGGTCATTCTATACTGCGACTAATGCAGCACAATTGTTTCAGCCCCAAGAAGGGTGTGTGTCTGGCAAGTGTGCCTGTCATCTCATTCCCTTGTATACTACGGTTCTCAGCAGCCATCTCAACTCCACTATGTTCTTTTTGGAAAGTGATAAGAGAGAGACATTCATTCGCCAGTTTGGATGTAAGTTGTACTAAGTCCAGCGCTTGCTCGAATGTCGGGCAGAATTACTATTTATCTATTTCTGCAGCCATCAGTAATCGCTTTCATGCAGTAAACATTTCTGCTTGGAACTGTGCAGTGCGTCCCACGTCTCACACCCTGTTTGTTCCTTGAATACGCTGTACACGCCGTAGCCCCAGTTCTTGCCCATCAAAGACCCGTTTTCATACCAGACTAAAGTTTCTTTAATCGGTTCTGGGAGTGTAATTTGAAAATGTCTCAATATTACCCTAAATTCTAAATTCCCAACACCTTCAATGCGGCTTCGTTGTATGCGATGATACGGATCCTTGATACCTTGTACTTTCTTCCTATATCGTATTCCTTCTTTCTCCTTTAATTTGCCTTATTTGCGAATTTCCATAGGAAAAATGAGCTATTGCAGTGGCCCTTATGGTGAAACCCAAGGTCGGGAGTAGCAGATGAGCACCGATCATTTTCTCCAGAACAAAGTTTTGGGGTGTCATTAAAATTTATATGTGTATATACGTGTTCGCAGTGTATATATGTTCAGTGTATATATGTGTTCGCACTCTAGCGGCCGCATTTTAAGTCCGATTTGGTCCAAATTTGGTACACGTGTTGGTTGTCTATGTCGCTCAGACGAGTTCGTTAGCCAAAAAAATCCAACAACCGGAAGTACGTTTTTTGACAGGAAGTAATTATTTTTTGAGATTTTTAGTACGAGAATGAATTTTTTAGAGTTTTGTCTTAAAATATAAATTTAGGATATTATTCTGCACATTTTGTTTTTTTACGCGACCTTATAGCTCGCTTGGTTCCCCCAAAATCGACCAAACGTAAAATACCATAAAAATACCCGGTTCGAAGCCAAATGGTGCAAACTCGCGAGGCCACTAGGCACAAATAAATTCTACTAATATATTGCGTACACACAAACAGCTGTTCAACGCCTTCGTGAGTAGACCTATTTCCCAAATTGTTGGTTGAAACCCTAAAACATAGGCATATAAACTTAATTTTGGAAATTTGCTCAACTCACGTAGCGGTCAAGCTGCGTGGTCGAATTATTTAGTATTTTGACTTTATTTTTAATTAGTTGCTATTATTTTTTGTATATGGCTTTGTGTTTTGTCTAGTTTTGTTATAGTTTAGTAGTGTAATTTTTTTTATATATTTTAAAAATTAATTTAATTTATGTAAAGGTATTTATGTAATGGGTTAAATGGAAGAGAGGACTCTAAAGTCCTCCAAGACTAGACCACAAAATTTCTAAAGTTACTCATTTAATGAGATTTTGGAGTCAGGATTTTTGAAATTTTTTATGTTTAAACGCGACAGTTAAGGGAAAACAGTAATAGAGAATAAAAACTAATCTTCAAAGAGAAACATTTCAGTTTCATAGTAGGGAAGATTTTATTTTGTGTTATAGTAAATTATTCCTGTGGATAAATAAATATAGCATTCTACCTTAAACATATTATTTTAAATGCTTACAATTGAGCGAACGTGTGCTTGCAAATGTGTTGGCGTGCGAAAAACGATTATTCAACTTTTTTTTTAAATATTAAATGGTCTCTTCCACGCTTTTCCCCAAAATCAACAGCAACTTTATTTTAAAATATGATTTAGACAACTTGAGAAATGAACTGAACAATAAAATCACAATAATCTACGAAACAGTATGGAGTCTATTTAATCGGGGATATTTATTGTTTTAAATGTGGCAATATTGGCTTGTCGTGTGGCGTGTTTGCCTTCTCGTTATTGTTATTGACAGCAGCAGGTGAAAGTTAATTGGAATTTTATTAATAAGCAAACACAGGATAATCTCGCGTCTATCTACAGTGCGTGAGATTCCGTGCGGACAACGATCTGCGCAGTAGAGGGGAAATAGTACATGAAGGTAGTGCATAATCTACTGCGCATCCTTCAAACAAAGAATACACTGAACTAATGCATTATGAGTGTAACCTTAGCACACTTCCTGGATGGGATGAAACTAGCTAGGATGTGCCTCTCAGACCCAAGGAGACTTACTCAATGTCTTTAACCCTTGCTGAGGGTGCAGACCTTATTACAGAGCACAAATAGTAATATTAAATAACACGACAGTTGCCTGAAATTAGAGTTAAGATTGATTTCAATGTCATTTGTAATAAAACAGTCCATTAGTTCACTAAATTGCAGCAAACACATACAATTGAGCAGAGTTTTTGGTCGTCAAACATTTCCCTGATTTTGTTCTCATCAACTTCCCTGCCCGGCTCATGGCATATTTTGAAATTATCAACTCCTATAAAATCGAGTGTACGTACTCGTTCGAACGACTTAGAAAACCAAATGTGGACCAAATCAGGCTTAAATTGAGATTTTCTTAATAGAATGAAACATTTAGGGGGTTTTATGTAAACAAAATTAATGTAGGAGATTATTCAACACATTTTCATTTTTACACGGCGTTATAGCCCGTCTGATTCCCCCAAAATCTATCAAAACGTGAAATACTATAAAATTACCCGGTTCAAATCCACTTGGGGCATTTTACCATTAGGCAACTTCTAAGCAGTGCAAAAACGCAAAGACAGATTTTCCGCTGCAAGCGAAACGAATCAGCGCGTGAGCCGACGCTGGGGGCAGAGGTGCAAACAAATTCTACTACTATATTTTGTACACGCGGGCAAGTATTCACCACCTTCGTTAGTAGACTAATTTCCCAATTAGTTGGTTGAAACCCTAAAACATGTACATTTAATGTTTTAAATTCACTCAACTCACGTCGGCTGCATGATCGAATTATTATGCCTCGCTTATCACTGAAGATGACGATATTGCCGTCGAAACTAGTTTGAATCAATAATCGTATCTGTACAATTGTATTCTATCCATCGTTCTATTCCACTGTAAACCACAATTGTCAACACACCTAGTTAAGGATGGATCAGTACGGCCTTATCTAACCGAACCATCTCCCCTCCGATAGTTAGCAATGAGGTTAATGAGGCAATTGAAAAGGGATCTCAATTTATTAACAATTAAAGGCGATGGGAATATCAGCATGTGTTAGATAGCGCGCATGCGTAGATAAAGTTTGTGATTTAATCAAGAGCCGGGGCGTTGTTAATATCACCTGAGTAGAAGCGAAAAGCCTCATCAACCGTATTAATAATAATTAATTAATCCCGTTTAAATGAAGAAAATATATGTTTTTATTTAACATCGTTACACATATGCCATGTAAAGGAGGGAATTTTACAATGTTTGGGTTACAACATTTTAATGAAATTACAGGGGGGTTCATGCAACCTGTGTTAAGTATGTTAAACGTTGTAAGTATGGTAAAATCGAGAAACTCGTGTGACAGAAGTGTGATATTTAGAGTCGATAATACACTCGACTTTACCATGGTCTGGGGTCTGGTAAACCATTGGTAACGTCGTAAAACTCTTGGGGAAGGTAATTTGAGGTTTTCAGCTTGAATCAACAAAACAGGTTGTTTGTTATAACTTTGGGGTTTTCTTGTAGCCTACTTGTTTTATTTGAGATGGAAAATAATAATAATAATTTCGAATCCAAGAAAAGAATTCGGAAGGAACCGGGGAAATGATGGAGCAAGGAAAATAAACATTTTCTCCTATCTTTAATTTCCGGGAGTCCGACCAAGTTACAGATAATTTTCTTTCTTTTTTTACTTTCTTGTTGGCCCTCTATCTGGCAGTTGAATATTTCTATACTGGCAGGCACATTTTTACTACTGGAACGCATTTTCATCTAAAAACCTATCTAAACCATTTTAGTAAAGTAGGCTACATTTATACATTTTCGTGTTCAGAAAAGTGCAGAGAACATTTCTGTGTACCGGTATTTGATTTCAGCAAAAAGGAACCAAAAAGTGGAATAATATTGTTATAAATATACAAAAATCCTTTTACAAACTAAAGAATATGGTTAAGAGGCATATTCTAAACTTTAGTGATTTAGCCTAGATCACGAAAACAAAAAATATGTTTCCAAAAAATGGAGAAAATGAGGCCTAATTTTATCTAAAATATAATTCACAAATTATAAAGTGCGTAGGGTATTACAGTTTCAGTTTAAAGAACTGTAAAAAGAGTGATGTAATCAAAATAATGTAATAAACTACATACCAAATCAATCTTTAGTATGTTCTGAGTACTACAGTAATACATAAAAATATAACAAGTAATTCCTATTTTCTAAAAAGAACCCCTATGAATGGACCCATTTCATATTAATTATTATGCCAGTAATAAATTACTCAGGTATTAATATTCTTCAATTTATTATTTTTCGGGTAGTACAGTAATTTCTGGAACCTCGGAGGGGACAAGGCTGCAGCTATCCTAAACATATTTTTATTGTCATTTTTTTTCTTATTAGAAATCCTTTTTTACAAAATAAATAAAAAAATATTGATTAATAAATTATCAAAATGGTGTTTTTATTTACAATCAAATTTAACAATTAAATGAGGAGGACTTTTCCTTTCTACTTGTTTTTGGTGTTTCAATTAAAAGTTATTTATTTGATCAAGTGCACAAAACCTGAACAAGAACAACCTTACTTTAGCAAATAACACTTTAACACATTTGCACAAAGGGGTCCTTCACTCAAAATTCAAATAGCAGTTTAGCATGGTAACACATTAAGCATTTACCACAGGTTGTATGAATTTACATCTTTAACAATGTGGTGTTTCTTCCAACCTAAAAACGTTAAGACATATACAAATTGCAAAAAAAAACTTTTATTGTCCTACTGAAAACACATCAATCCCAAAAAATTAAGTAGTAAAGTTTTTTACAAATAATCTTGTACTCAAAAATGGCACAAACTATTTTGAAGAACTTTCGTTTTATATATTTTGAGATACGAGGGATCAATTTATGTATATTATTATATGTAGGTTATATTTTTGTAAAATTGAATGTTAGTAGGATAGCTCAGCTGATTAATGGTTCACAGTGTTAGTGCAATAATCAGCTGTTTACGCTAACTAAACTGGCACGTGTTGCCATTAACATCTGATTTCATACTTTTAGATTTGTATCACTGTTTTTATATGTTAAGATTGTGCAATGCCAGGACGAAACAATCCACATACAGACCTCTTCAATATAACTTATCTTTCATTAAATTTTGCATATACTCTTTTGTAATTTGCAGGATATCGTTCACAAACATATAAATTATAGCTTGTAGGTAAAAATTTTTAAATTATAAATTTTTATTAAAGATATTTGCTTATAAACAAGACGAAAACTTGATTTCAGGTGAATTGATTGATAGCAGTAAAACATTGGGACGAATTTTGTTATTACTAACTATACATTGGAGCTTTCTGCAAATTTAAATGTCACACGCACATGGCGGAAACTAAAAACAAGACCAGCAATAGCAGGGTAAAAACGAAAGTGTATATAAGCGGTATTCTAGTCGCGATCTAACGCTTTACCAATGTAATATCACAGGCCAGTCTTCTCAAGGTTGGCTCCGCTCACTGGATTCAATGCTTTTACTCGAGTGATGTTGCTCACCCTTAACACCACCCTTGTCTTAAGGTCCTGCTTTGTTTTTATCGCAATTATTATATTAGTACAGCTTATCATTGCCTCAATCAAACTGATTTGGACATTAGAATAGTACATACATTTAGCTTTAAAGCTGATGTGACAAGTACCATCCACCTTACATAATAATTAATAACAACCAATCATGCTAAATAATGGCTTGCACACAAACAATAGCTGATGTCACAGTTTATAATTCAAGGTGGAAACCAGCTCGAGGCTACATAATGTTCAAGACTAAGTTAGTCTGTTAATAACCTTGGTCAGGACAGACTCCAGACCACACTAGATAGACTCGCGTGTTGATAGTTTTACTTTCTCACTATACAAAGCATAGAGAAAGTATAGTGATCGCAAAAAAAAATACATGTTGAGATTTTTGTGGAAGTATCCGTTTTGGGACCCCTGAGTCCAAAAAAGTGTTTTTTACAAAATGTCTGTCTGTATGTTTGTATGTATACAAAGCTAGAGCGAAAACTATTCGATCGATTTCAAACAAATTTGCACCAGACATGTCAAGTAGTAGTAAGTATAGATGTACGAAAAACGGTTTTGAATTTTTTTTAAAACAACAACCTTTTTGGACAAAAACCCCCAAAAAACAGTTATTATTATTACCTAAACGAGAATTTTTAGAAAGATGCGGATTTTCCATATGGTAGGGTACATATGGTTGGCCATTTTTGGGAAGTAAAACCCCTTAAAAATCAAAAATTTGGAAAAATGAAAACAAAGCTTGGAGATATTCCAGTACTACACCTACATACCAAATTTCATCAAAATCGGACCTTTGGTATGGTCTGCAGCTCTGTACACATCCCAACAGACACACAGACACACGGACAGACATCACAAAAAAAACCCGTTTTTGGTTTCAGGGAACACCAAAACAAATAATCCCACTAAAAATATGCAAGCTTTTTTTTTCATTTTTCCAAATGTTTGATTTTTAAGGGGTTTTACTCCCAAAAAATGACAAAAAAAACGAGAAAAATCAAAATTTCTCAAAAACGGCTCTAACGATTTTGATAAAATTTGGCTTATTTGTAGCCTTTAATGTACCCTACCATAGGCAGAACACCGCATCTTTCTAAAAATTCTCGTTTAGCTAATAATAATAATTGATTTTTAGGATTTTTTTAGCCAAAAAGGGGGTTGTTTTTCAAAAATTTTCAAAACCTTTTTTCGTGCATCTACACAGGATTAATTGATGTGTTTGGTGCAAATTTGTTCGAAATCGATCGAATAGTTTTCTCTATAGATAATAATAAAAATATTAATTAGTTAATCTCGTACTTTAATAAATCACCTCTCCTACCCCAACGACAATTATGAAGTCACAGTGAATCAGTTCAATAATTTAAATATGTTTGTGAGAAACTATGTGCCAGTTCCTGGTACCGTTTATTAGTTATAAGTTCTTTCCAGCAGAGGAATAGATTTTTCGGCTTAAATAAACGTTTTAAAGTGGAACAATAGTTTCGTCACCTTATTGAAGGACCTTCTAAACCACAATCTATCCTGACAACGTCCGGAAGCTCGCACGAGAGTGGAAGGACACATCTTAAAAAGGAGACAAACCATCGCCAGGGTATTGCAAAGAGCCCGTCATTGGTCAAAACAACGGCCAAAAAACCATGAGACTGTAATGAAGTATACAGACAACGAACTACAGAAAATTGTTTTATAAGTTTGCTATTTAACTTTTAATTGTGTAACTATTTATGTCGTCTATGTTCGTAAAAGAAGCTACGATGGCGGAAATAAAGCAAACAGTGGTTGACTCGTATCCAAGTTGACAAGATATGACTAGTTACACGGTCTTCTGCAACGGATGTTTTGTAAATTTGACTACTGTATTTAAATAAACAAACAATAGACGTATAGCGTACAGTCGCCTCACACTAGAAGTTTGTCTGGCGGTGTCATCCCTTCTATTTTCCCGAACCTGCCTTGGAGGTACAACTAATTCCACGAAAACTAGGTTCACAAATTACATTTAACTAAGAAAGTTTCAACTCTATAACGGACTGCGACTAACATCATTATAATTTTACCTACTTGCCCACAAAATTATTTATATAAAAAAAGTATTTCATCTTTCAGAAAAAAACTATGGGAAATATAAATAAGTAAGGTTTTTCGTCTTAAAATTTATAAAATTTTGTAATTGTGATGAACAAGTTTTTATCTATATATATAAATAATAAACGGTACCAGATAACTGCCACATACTTTCTCCCAGTAGAAACTTTATACCTTCCCAAGAGTAGCATAGGAGGTGGTTATTTAGAATTTCAAAAGTAGGAAAATACATCCATATTATATTATTATTATTTAAATTATTTTATCTATTTCGAACAAATTTGCACCAAACATGTCAATTAGGCCTGTATAGATGCACGAAAGAAGGTTTTGAAAATTTTTTTAAAAACAACAGCCTTTTTGTCCAAAAACCCCCCAAAATCAGTTATTATTATTATTACCTAAACGAGAATTTTTAGAAAGATGCGGTTTTTTGCATATGGCACGGTACATTAAGGGCTACAAATAAGCCAAATTTTATTAAAATCATTAGGGCCGTTTTTGAAATTTTTTTATTTTTCTCGTTTTTTGACCATTTTTAAAACCCCTTAAAAATCAAAAATTTGAAAAACTGAAGAAAAACGCCTGGAGATATTCCAGAACTACACCTACATGCCAAATTTCATCAAAATCGGACCGTTGGTATGGTCTCCAACTCTGTACACATCCTTACAGACACACGGACACAAGGACAGACATCACCAAAAAATCACTTTTTTGGGTTCAGGGAGCACCAAAACAAATAATTCCAGTAAAAATATTTTTGGGTTCAGGGATCACCAACACAGATAATTCCACTGAAAATTTTTTGGGGGTTCAGGGAGCACCAAAACAGATAATTCCACTAAAAAAAATAAGATATATCTTTATTAGATTAAACTTCATGCCAAGTTTGAACTCAATCAGTCAAACAATTCTCTAGATATGAATTATTTTGTACAAAAAACAAAATGGTGGATATCTGGAAAACGAAGCGTTTTCGGGCCTAAAACAAAGTTTTTCCGTGTCTTCCTGAATCACCCTGTATATATCTTTCCTATGGAAATTTGCTAACTAGGTAATGTTTTACATTTCTTAACATGGCCGTGTTAGTGACTCACACATTACTGGTGCAATCTGTTTTCACTTGCAACATGGAACAACGTGGGCTTCAAGTAAGGTTACTAAGTGACTTAGTGATCACAGGCAACAATTAATTAAAAATCTATCATTTTTAGTTAAAGACAAGAACAATATTATTTGTACAACATCTTATTGTTCTGTCGTTTTTTGTGTATGTATTATAAATATTATTGTTTTCTTTGTGTGTTTAACTTTATTAAATACTAGGGGAAACCCCGTTGGAACCGCCTATACACATAATCATGTTATGTTTTCTTTATAATAAAAGTGTAGGATTAATAATATACCCAAAGCTAACATGGTAAATGTGTTAAATGTTCAAATCAAATTATTTCGTATATTTTATAGCAGCAGTTATAATAAAGGTTAAAAGAACCAGAAAGGCTCAAGTCTACACTTTAATAAAAATCTAACCTAAAAGTTAGAAATACAAATTAGATGCTTGAAAGTTTTAAATCAGCTATATTAATGGACATATTGAAGCAACAGATGTTTTATCTGTTATTTTATTCAATCGGTTGATATGGTAATAAATGTAATTTACATGTGTTGGTTCATCAGTCTAGGCCTAACCTAAGATTTATTTCTGACTAAATTTATAAATTTTAAAATAAAAAATGTTTTTATTAAAATGAATTATAGCATATGTTACTCAGGGATAGTGTAGCTTTTCATTAGTAAAACTATTTTTTCAAACGGTTCAGTAGTTCCAGAGATTGCTCCCTACATACAAACAAACAAATTTTACCTCTTTATAATATTAGTATAGAAAATTCCACGAATCGATTTGCATCACTCTTTAATAAAACCCGAAGATGATCTGTTCCATGTAGAAGTACTTCCCTAGCCTGTGCAGGACTACGGCAATTTTAGATTTAACCAAGAACCAAGCCTTGATGAATAAAAATGTGAGTTAAACTGCGCCACGCCGCTCCCAACAGACCTAACACAAACTCACCTGTATTGCTGGTCGATATGAGCCTTTTCGATGCGTTTATCCTTCGCCCTGCGGTTTTGAAACCAAATTTTGATTTGGGTTTCCGTCAGCCTCAACGACTCGGCCAGTTCGAACCTTCGGCTTCTCGAGATATACTCCGACCTGTGGAACTCCAGTTCGAGCCTCAAGGTCTGTTCGCTGCTGAATGTCGTCCTCTGTCGACGAGGGCGTCCTTCTTTACGCCTGCGCCTTGCCACTATAACACATAAACAGCCTCGTAAAACTCACTTCGTGTAATATGTAACAGTTTAGCAGGTATTTGTTATAACATACTGTGTAACAACGCCAAAATATACT
>JAGFPH010004148.1:0-12189 GCA_018207615.1 Philaenus spumarius
ATATCACTTTAAGTGTGAAGGTTCTTGACGCGATAATTGCAGTCGAATAATTCTTGTATAATTTCTTCAACTTTGTAACAGAAGAAACAATAAATGCTACAATTTCCTATTCCCCTGGTCACGTGACTTTACCAGGTGGTACAAGCCTACAGTGAGTGTAGCTTATTACAAATTATTAAATCCACGCAATCTCCCACCTAGTAACTTATATTATCACGTTTTTACAACGAGATGGACACCACGCCCTCTGTTACATACACAAGGTTCTTATATAATAACGTATATTGCAGTGTGACCTTGATGTCAATTAAAGTTGGCTAAAGCAACCCGTCCACAAACTTCACACAAAAATAAAGACAATATTTATTATACTATAATTAATTTTCCCTATTTTTGACGACCGAAATTTAAAAATATCTTATTTTTGTAAATGTAATACAATTTGTATAACGAAATGTTGAACTCGCTCATTAATTTCAGTGAGGTTAAAATGTCATTCTTTATTTTTAGACTTAGTTACTGTAAAAACATATGATATATTTGGCTCAATTTGTCATAAGATTGACTGATTAATGTTTTTTATTACCATTGTTGATGCAGTTAACATTAAATAAGTTTTCAGAACAAGTTTTGGCGCCATTGGGTGGAGCAATTTATATTTTTTAAACACTATATTGATCAATAACTCTTTCAAAAGGTCTTGTTTAGACGTAAAAGTTGGAATGAAATATTCAATGCTATGATTCTATAAAAAATGGTGATAAAAAACATTGCATTCAAATAGACACTCGTGTAAAATATTATAATGTAATATTATAAAAGGTAATAAAATAGCATATTTCATCACTAGAACCGAAAGTGAAGCTTTTCGATACGAGCTCAAGTTTAACGACCGAGGCGAAGCCGAGATTGGAAAATGAGCGAGGATCGAAACGAAAAGCCACTTTTGGCCCGTCTAATGAATAATATTTTTCATCACACTGTAACTGATAATATTAATAATAGATTCAATATATATTTTTTCAAAATAACCTATCGTTTCTCAGTAACATTCCTGAAGTACAATGATAACATAGTTTACGTTTACAGCACTAACTAAATTATTGAGATAAGCGGATTTTAATATTAATATCGATCAAAATAAATACCTTCCTTAATTCTAAGAATTTATAGGCATTGTTCTAGGAATTTAAGGAAAAGTTTATCTTGTCTTCGCTGTTTTATTCTGTTCTTATGTTATCGCTTTCAACCAAGAATAGCCTCAAACATTACATGGCAACAATACATTGTTTAAGTTCACTAAAATAATGGGAACAGCTGATTGATATCATAAGCTGTTAAAATCATTGAGTAATATTAATGGACAATATAGTAATATTAATGACACAATACACTACTACCGATATTGGTACATGAATAAACGTACTGATGTACTTTTTTAAATAATAAGTTAAAAGTTTATTTATTTAATACTTGTAAACAGTGTCAATATGTAGTTTTTATTGTTACTCACGATTGTTTCTTTGTTACAATCGTAACTGTATATCTAATAAATTAATAAGACGACAATTCAAATCGTAATTATTATTGATAGCGCTACTGGTGTTATAATTTATAACTAATTTAGAGATCGGCAAAAAATCTCCAGCTGATTTTGCCGATCTAGACCGAGAAAACGCTATTTTCAATACTCAAAGCTGATATTGAAAGTGTGTATTTTCGATACAGTGTGATGAAAACGTTATTGTCATAGAATATGATCTAGATAAGAGTAGTCCTCGAAACGGCATGTACCTTTTCTATAATAGACAATGAAAAAGACAAAATGGGTTTTGATAGATCTGTCAGTTAGCTTTCATGATTATTGTTGTTATCATAGAAGTCTACAACAATAAAACACAACTAAATTATATTCTATGTTAGTGGCTAATAAAAGAAGTTGGAAAATAATTAAATAAAAGGCGAAGCAGCATATAGTCAAGTTTACCACTAGGTTTAGATCTCCTCAAAGTCAGCGACCTGAATAAATCCAAGTAAAGAAGTACTTTCGTACACGCCTCCGACTTTATAATATCGCTTCGCTTGGGATGCCACGCACGCAGCTGATCATCTAGTTGGCGAATCCACTAGTCATTGTATAACACTCACATTCATCGCTTCAAGGTTAACCGTGACCATAACTAAATGACCATGTTCTACAGACTACATGGAACCGACCTTCTGGCTCGATGTCAACACATACTGCTATTATGTATTATTTAATCTTGTAATGAAAACATCTACTCACTTGATAAACTTACATTACATAAGTCATTTAATATTTCTGTACTCGTGTACCTTATGTTACGGGCTGTATCAATACAAGGGAAAGTGTGCAACATTTGTTTCAGTTTCTGAATATGAAATTTAATTTAACTAAATTATATAAAACATTTCGTTTAGCCCTCCATTATGTTCTCAGTGACATAGTGTCTACAGACTTACTTCTAACTTACATGTTTAGTCTATGCACTAGCATTAACTAGCACTTAAGGATTTTATTTGTAGGCTACACTTCTACACTCTCCAACAACCCATGCAATTAAGGAATGACCTTAACACTTCATCAAGTGTTTCTTGTCAATCGGATTAGTAGTTTTATAAAAACTAAAGTATTAATTTCTCCATTTTATGAAAGTTAAGTACGTTCCTACTGGACGACCGCGCCAAAAACAACACCACGTATATGATCAAAGTAAACCCTATTAAATAGAAGAGATTACCTTACTTTCGATAGAATAAAACTTCAAAAACATAAATTTTGCTACCCGCGTTTCAACGACAATGTCGTCATCTTCAGTGTGTCCAAACAAACCTAACAGTGTTTCAATCCCCATATTTATACAAAAGAAAAAGGGACGTGGCTTATATACCTACGTTACAATAATAAGGCTTTAACAACAGCCTAACTTTATTCTATCTAGCACAAAATTTCCTCTTTAACGTAAACAATATTACTAATATTAATATATAACAATACATTATTTACATTAATAAAGAATTGTATATACAGAGTGTTATCCAAAAGTACCGCAACCGCTTAAACCTGTTACACACATTAACCTCAAACTTTCAGGAAGTTATATTGGGCAAATTCTACACCTTTTAGGGGTATGATGAATTTAACCCTTATTCAGTTAAGAGGGGGTTGCAAGTCAAACATTTTAAATAATAACCCTTATTTTAAGCCCTTGTTGAGGCGAGAAAATTGGTGTAAAGTATACACCTCTCCGATACCCCAATCCAAAAAAGCGGAGCCAAGAAGTTTAGAATTTTCTACTTATTGTATTCTACATACAATTAGATGTGTAATCATTTTAAGATACAGGAACATTGCACAATGTGTTTAGTCTACAATTATTTAGAAAACATAACTCCCAATTGTTTGTAATATTTATGAAAATGGGGACTACTCAATACCTAAATCCTAATTAAAACTAATTATGATTTCAAATCATCAAAAATTGTAAAAATAAAAAAATATAGTAAATCGTTTTATTTACTAAAACAAATATTTATTATAATAAATAGAATGTGCAATGTTTCTATATCTTAAACTGAATATACATCTAATCGTATGTAGAAAAATGGAAAAATCTGAACTTCTTGGCTCCGCCATTTTGGATTGGGGTATCCGAGAGGTGTAGTCACTTTACACAAATTTTCTCGTCTCAACAAGGGTTTAAAATGAGGTATCACACAATAAGGGTTACTATTTAAAAATGTTTACTTGCAACCCCCCTCCCCCCTTAACCGAATAAGGTAAAATACATTCATACCCATAAAAGGGGTAGAATTTTGCCCAATATAACTTCCAGAAAGTTTGGAGTTAATTCGTTAACAGGTTTAAACTTACGTTGTGGAACTTTTACATTTACTCTGTATGACCTACTTCACGTGCAATAATTATGTTAAGTATTTGTCAATATTTATTTATAACCTTCTTTACCTATTACGAATAAAAATAATATAACTACTTCTTCTCTCAAGTACGAATCATAAAGTGGTGCATAGCCCGTATCTGGCCTGTACTCTACTGATGTTCCTGATGTTATAATAAAACACTTATTGTATGAAAACCCTCGCAGTTTTTTGTATACATCTTTTCGTTGCCATAGTTTTTTCCGTTTGGTGTTTTGGTTTGATTTAGCTGTTTAACCAACGCCATCGTATGCCATAAAATACATCAACAAATGGAGATTTTTCACAAAACACTCCGTGTTACCCGGATAGCAATGCTTAATGATAGTTTCGTAATCATTTATTTGACAATAGTAGTGATTGAGTTTAAATCGCAAACAAACACACATTCAAACTTAATCTCTTTACAATATAATATAGATGTATAGGTATATAAAGAAATTAAACAATTTTATAAGTGAAAGTAATCTTATGTACAACAATTATTGTACTTTATTGCAATAGTTTTCTAAAGAATCTATTTACTGTATTTGAAAGCATACTTCACAGAGTCACACACTAGCTGCAAGCTTCATGAAGTCGTTGCCAACCATTTTAATTAATTACGTGCCTGATCAACTTATAATTACTGATCTTAAGGTCTTCCACTATTTTCGACATCGTGGAAATAAATACATTTCTTCAGGATGAGACAATGTGATGCAATTTTATTATAGTGACAACTATATTTCGCAATAAACAATATATAAATGTCAAGAAATATAATCTTTACGCAAAAACATGCCAAGAATATGATAAATCTTTACAAACAGGATTTGTGGAGACATGTGTCACGTGATCGCTTCGGCCTTAGTTTTACGACCGGGCAATGGGTTCAGGAAATACGTTTCCAGAATAAAACATTTGGAACCGATCTTGGGATGCATCGGATACAAAGCAATTTTAGACAAGAAAAAGTGTCATTGACCGTGGTAGTGCTATAATATTACATTCACGTCACTCACTGAACCTAGCAAAGCGAGATAGGTACTGACTTAGGGTAGTCGCATGGTGAAGAGGGACAGGTCGAGGTAGAGATAGAGTTGGAGGTGGAGGTGGAGGTCACGGCACCTCTAGGTAACACAAATACATTGTGTGTAAGGGGCGCTCGCATAGTGAAGAGGTCGAGGTAGAGGTGTACCTAGTGGCCCTCCAGGCGGTCTCGCCCGCCCGCTTTTGAAGACAAAATGGTTTGAATTTTCGAGAGGTGTACAGCGTGGTCTCCCCTATTTTTTAATAAAATAATTATAATCTTACCTAATTGTTACTACAAGCTGCTCTTCAGCGCCGATAGGGTTGATATGAAGGTTGCAGTATTTTGTACAATTTTCCAACTTTGGTGATACGTTGTCGCAAATGTATGAACATGTTTCAGGAGTCATCCTCATGTATTCCTGAAATTTGTCTGGGTATTCCTTAAGTTGCAAAAAAAGCTGGTGATATTCTCCCAGATTTTGTCGCACTTGATTTATGGGATGAGCACTAAACTCACGATTACTCAAAGAACCAATTAGCCACCATTTACACGCTGTTGACATGTCATCACTATACGGCTGCACATTTTTTATGAAAACTTCTCCAATGTGTTATTGGAAATTTAGAGAGTTATATAGGATATCTCCTAATATTATCTCAAGAGTATTATAGAAATTTAAAAATGGAATAAATTATAGCTTTTCTTCTCAAAATACAAACATCTCGCTGAGTCCATCAGTTTTGCATGGTAAAAACTTGTAACTTTAAAAAATGACTGTTATTGAAATGCCCTTCTAAGTGATTAAAAAGGCAATACAAGGTCATTTTATGTGCGAATCGTTCAGATACAACATTGAATCTAATGGAGACCTGTGACAACATAGCTATCTTTGAATGAAAAATTTTACCACCCTTCAAAAAACTAAGGAGGGAGGTAGATATTTTTCAATATAAAGGCATAAGTTGTTACACTTTATTTTAAAGCTTATTAAAACATATTGGTACAAGTATTAGTTTAATAAGATGATTTGTAAAAAATAGTGGAAGGTAAACGTTTAAAGAAAACAAAAGTGGAAAATAATATGCAACAGATCAGTTTGAATTTTGCAAAAAGGGTCGAAAGAGTGCTGTTAAATTTTTCTACCAAACTGGTGTTCCCCGAGTGTTAATTTTATGTCATAATTAACTATTAGTTATACAAATTTCCTCTTTTGCACTTCCCCCTAATTTTGAAGGGTGACAAATTTTCCTACCAGACAAGTTATGGCTCGTTAAAATAAAAACCTTGCATTGAATTTTTGATCAATTCGTAATACAAAAATCCTGACAGAATTCAAGTCGAACATAATAAACAAGTCGCAAATAAATGAAATAAATATGCGTAACAATATACATCCTTTACAATCTACACTTAAAATCTAATAGGTAAATTATTTATATTATATTTATTGAAAATTTAAAAAGTATTTTGTTTTTAGATTATTAAAATTACAATTTGGAATTATATCCAATCCAACACTAAACATTTTAGTTAATAAAATAGCTTGCAAAAGTACATAAAATATAAATATATGTGACAGATAAGATTGATATTTTGTATTAATAATTTATTTCCGAGTTGGGTGCTAAATATACTTGTATCTAGTGCACCAATCACACGCAACGCCAGTGCTCGACACAACACTTGTTGCTTCTTACTTGCTTTGTGTCTTAAATTAATTAAACTATGTCCGTGATCCATAAATGTATACTTGCATAGAATGTATGTCAAAGTGTTTTCTTGGATTTCCTCTAAAAATGTATATAATTTGCAGGCAAAAAATTACATTTAACCAATATATACAGAAGGAGAAATTAATCAATGTTAAGTATCACGACATCTTAATTTGAAGTCACCGTTGAGCAATGACGTCACGCCATAGTGGAGAACAATATCCACCGGTGCCCGTACAATCAACTTGTTTCCTTTAAAATGTCTTTAAAAGTGAGACAATATTTTCTTTGATTAAATTTCAATTAAAGGTGTTTATTTTTTGTGTTATAAAACTTCCCCCACATCTCTTTTTTAAATGAGAACTTTTATGTATCTGTTTGAAATGTTAACCATATACTTCCCAATATGTTAGAATCTTAAAATTTGGTATGTAGGTAGTTGTCATAAGGTAGATCACGTAAACAATTTCAAATGGCAGATATTTTCAAATTTGGAAAGCCACTAAAAGAGTGCTAAATTAATAACTTTTTAGCCATTCGATTCCTTGTCACCAATACTAAATTGTTTTTACTAATTGAGTCTTTTGTGTAAAAATACAAGTTTCATCACTTGTGAAGGATACGTTTTGAGTGAAACGAAATTCGCACTAAGCTCAGAGCTGGAGAATAACATATAACGCTGCAATGTTCCCTTTCTTCACGTGTTCTATCAGACAACAGGATTTCTACTGTTTACTCTTGACTTTGCAACAATGCAGAAAGCATAAATATATAGTAATTCGATTTTATTTATTCGTTATCCTAATTCAATTTTTTATGTTTTACCTGTACTTATTAATTTACAAAGCAATTATATCAATTAATTGCATTTTATTCGCTTTATCCGAAACGTTTGATTTCGCTATTTCATTGAGTAACAATTATATTGATGATAACAAAGTCTCATTTTCAGCGAAAGTAACTTCGCTTAGTAACTTTCGATAATAAATGTGTAAATTAAATAATTTCATTCAATAAACAACAGTTTTTATAACGTTTAAATAATCTTTAGACGTTTAAATGTTTTAAAAAATCTAGAAATGTTTTAATAAAATAACTTTTCTTCAGAATTATTTTACATTTTGTTAAAGTAAGGCATTAAAAATTTATATTTCATTGCAGAAGTTTTCTATATATATAAAAGCCAAAACTCACTGACACACTCATCACGATTTCTCAAAAACTACCGAACGGATTGGAATTAAATTTGGTATGTAGCTTCCTCTAGGGCCATAGGTGCTCACTAAGAAAGGGTTTGAAAAAATTCGAAATTTTAGGGGGGTTTGGGGGGATCAAAGTTATTAAAAAATGACTTCTTCAAAACTACCGAACGGATTGGAATTAAATTTGGTGTGTAGCTTCCTCTAGGGCCATAGGTGCTTACTAAGAAAGGGTTTGGAGAAATTCGAAATTTTAGGGGGGGTTTGGGTGGATCAAATTTGTTAAATCACGATTTCTTCGAAACTACCGAACGGATTGGAATGAAATTTGGTTTGTAGCTCCCTCTAGGGTCATAGGTGCTCACTAAGAAAGGGTTTGAAAAAATTCGAAATTTTAGGAGGGTTTGGGGGGATCAAATTTATTAAAAAACGATTTCTTCAAAACTACGGAACGGATTGGCATGAAATTTGGTATGTAGCTTCCTCTAGGGCCATAGGTGCTTACTAAGAAAGGGTTTGGAGAAATTCGAAATTTTAGGGGGTTTTTGGGGGGGAATCAAAGTTGTTAAATCACGATTTCTTCAAAACTACCGAACGGATTGGAATGAAATTTGGTATGTAGCTTCCTCTAGGGCCATAAGTGTGCACTAAAAAAGGGTTTTAAAAAATTGGAAATTTTATGGGGGTTTGGGGGTAAAAATTATTAAATCACGATTTCTTCAAAACTACGGAACGGATTGGCATGAAATTTGGTATGTAGTTTCCTCTAGGGCCATATGTGCTTACTAAGAAAGGGTTTGGAGAAATTCGAAATTTTAGAGGGGTTTGGGGGATCAAAGTTGTTAAATCACAATTTCTTCAAAACTACCGAACGGATTGGAATGAAATTTGGTATGTAGCTTCCTTTAGGGCCAAAAGTGTTCACTAAAAAGGGGTTTAAAAAATTGGAAATTTTAGGGGGGTTTGGGTGAATCAAAGTTACTAAAATCATAATTTCAGATCTTTTATTATTATGACAATAGTGCTTTTATTATTTAAGATCTATATATATAAAAGCCAAATACCACTCACTGACTGAACACTTAAAAAGAATACAATTACGTTAAAAAGACTGAAAATACCAACCACCACGGGCAACGCCGTACGGGTCAGCTAGTATGTTATTATTTTTAAAACAGTGCAAGCGTAATACTAGATTCCAAGTTATATTTCTGTTTTTAGACACATTGCAGAAAAGCACATTTTTGTATAAATTTAAGGGTGTTCCGTAGCATAAAATATGAATTTAGTTCTGAATATAGGGAAGTACTTCACTCCGCTCGCACGAATTTAATGTAGCTTATATTTGATATACTCTTTAACAATTAAAACAAAGTTTAAACAAAAAGTTGTTTTTAGGAGAAGTGCAATACTTAAAATCATCTTATATTTAACCATTTAGTTATAAATTGAAATTCGTTTTAATTATTCGTATGATTAAATTATTAAAAAAGAACTCTAGATAAATTAAACAAAAATAAACTTATCACATAAAATATCATTGAACACAATTTCAAAGTAATTATTACTTTACATTTAATTTTCGAAAGTTACGAATGTTTTTAAAGATATATATAACTGTCGGTTTTACAGTTTGAATATTTTTTAAGTTTTTAGTGGAATTCCCAGAACCCCTGATATTTTGGAATAGTTGCATCCCCTCCAAATCCTGCTTCAGACGTTTAAACATAACGTATTGCATCGCTATAAAGTTACTCCATCAAATTTCAGCACCTGCTTTTCCTTCTCGACTTAATCATTTTACCATGCCATAAACATTTTAATTACAAAGCTACCAATAAACATTTAGCGTAGCAGGTCTACAACATCCAATACGTTTTATAGTAGTTTTAATAACCCAATTTATTCTCGACCTTGTGTAAATTGTGATCTGACGCAACGTGCATTACCTATCAGACATTTACTTGCCTTGTACAATATTGAAACCCTTCTCTGGCGCTATTTGTGGAGTTGTTGGTTACTACCGAAAGACAAACTGCCTGATGGAGTGTTCTTCAAGACAAAATGACGTATAGGGCGTCCTTTTTTAAATGTAAAAAATTGGTTTCTACTTCTTTTAAACTTTTGTTTTGCATATAAATGAATGTTACAAGGTGAGTGTTACCTATTCCCAACTTGTATGTAACCATTTGATATCCTACGCAAGTTATATTGAGAGTCCTAAACAAACTATTGATTCAGATTATCACGTAGAAACTATTGAGTTAACAGCTACATGATAGGCTAATTATGGCAAAACATTCCAAAAATATAGTATAGTAACGGCTTCGTATTGTGCATTGATGGTTGCCAAGTATTCTCTGGACTTTGAACTTCTTTCATAGCCTCCTTACTCTCCATACCTGTTTCGTGAGACTTATATCTGTTTCACCAATATAAAGAAACATTTTTGTGAGAGGATTTTTTCAGACCAACAGGTGGTTTCTGATGGATATTATATTCTGAAAGTCAAGAGAGGGTGTTTTCTTCAAACCAAAAGATGCTTTATCAGATGCCTACGATGTTGTGGAAGGCTTCGAGGGGGTTGTTTTCTTCAGACCACCAGATGATATTTGATCGCAACAATATACTGGAAAGCCTCAAGGAGGATTTTTTCAACCGGTCTACAAATGTCGGAGAAGCGCTAGAATAAATGCATTCAAATGTTTGGAGGGGGTATGCATAATGGTTTTAAATAAAACCTTACATTTACATCAGGTAAACTTGCTCACTCCCCTAGCAGTGTTAAATTGTAAATTATATCGTATAAGTTCAAAATAAAAGTTTCGTAAATAGCAGAAACCCAGTAATAACTGAATTTCTTCTCTTAATGTTTGGTGACTTGTGGTGATGGTTGTTAGGTGGTTTAGGAGGTGTTAAACCAGTTTTTGCGCCAATACGTTTTTCGGTGCATTTCTCATACGTGTTAATCAGTTAAAATAGGAACTGATGAACTGATTGAATTCAAAGTCCATATAGTCCAGTCATGTTAGACAAATTACCTAAAAAAAAACTCTTATAAGCTAGGGCTTTGGTGTTGTATTTAGCTACTGTAATTACATACTAAAAAAACTTGTGCTACGGCCGCCATCTTGGAAAATGGAGTCCAAAAACCAGTTTTCCCCCATAAATCAAAAACTATTCATCCTATAACAAAAGTTAGAAATAAAAATGTATGTCACAAAAAGAGTTACAACTTTTGTACTTGGCAATTTTCAATAAAATTAAACTTTTAGCATAAAATGCAATTTTTGGAAAACAATTTTGACAATTTGTTTTTAAAAAACACTAATTACTGTTAAAAGAAGTTACAAAGAAATTTTTAACAAAAAACTGTGTTTTAATTTAAAGATTGGAATTTCCTGAACAGTTTCATCCCAATAACGTAACTTATATCGTTTATATTTTATACTAGCTGACCCGGCAATGTTTCGCTATTGCTTAATTTGAAACTTCGAAAGCCTGTAATTCGTATCCCTGAGGGCCGATGTAAATTATAATGGGATTCTGCTCATTGCTTGATTTACCTAACCTAAAATTATATTCAGTTTTTGATCCAAATCAGTTGTTGTTCAAAATCAGCTGTTTTAAGCTTTTCATACGAACAGCTGTTTCTGATAAAATCAAAAGAAATATTTCTTCTTCTTTCTTAAGATTGACCTTCCATAAGATTAACATTGAAACTTTGAGGGCCACTGGGGCGTAGCCCTAATGTCCTAGGACTTTGGTAAATGGCCTAAAACCTTCCCAGGGTTAACCTGTGTTACTATGCAAAATTTCAAAGCAATCGGATGGACGGTTTGGTAACGCATAAAGGACAAACATACAGACAAACGTACAAACATACATTGAATTTTATATATATAGATGAATTTTTAAATGTTACACTGCTGATGCCTTCAAGATGCATTCGCTGCCAAGCAATAAACTCCTACTAAGTTCACTATGGTACAAGCGTGGTAGTTTTTATGTATGTTGCATGTACCTACTGGAAAAATATAATAAAAGTCCTCGCAAAAAAACACCTGTGATGTGGGAGTTATCTTGGAAAATGAATATTAAATTTTTAATTAAATGAATGTAAATTTTGTTTATGTAAATACCGTAGTAATCTTGTTTTTGTTTTATTTTGTGTTGAGAAATGTAAACTATATTATGTTACCAGGGTTATGCACCATTCTTTCACAAAAATGTTATTGTTAAAATACATTTTTGAATAAATATAAATACAATTGACATATTTACTGTAAAAAGTATTTTCAAA
>JAGFPH010004148.1:12199-28993 GCA_018207615.1 Philaenus spumarius
TACAATTGACATATTTACTGTAAAAAGTATTTTCAAAGCTTTAATCATTTTTATTACTACTTTTAAGTTCATTAAAAAAAACTTATTGTTTTACTTGTTCGACCTAATATATTCAAAATAGGCCTACTCAATCAAATAATTTTGTTAAACCTCAAGACTATTTTAAATTTTTTTATAATCGTCACATTTAGAGTAAAAAAGTATTTTAAAAGTTCTAAACTCTATTATTCTTATTTTTAGTTACATTACAAAACAAAATAATTGATTGATTTTTCTGACTGATTATATTCAAAATAGGCCTCCTCAATGAGAAATGTTTGTTTTAATCTCTCAACAATGTTTTCGTTATTCTCTAGTTTATTCCGAACAAATGATATATACATAATAAGTTATGTTTACTGTTTATAGTAATTTTTCGGTGAATTTACAAAAATACTTCTTCAAACAGTCATATTTTAATTGGATCTGGTGGGGGAACCAAGTGTCAAATAGAGTGCAAAAGGTTAATAGATGGGTTCTAACATAAATTTCAAAACAAAAAATTAAATACAGTAAAACAAACCATGGGTAAACTCACTAGGAGTTTATTATGGTAGCCCACATAACTTGTAGCGAAAAGCATCGAAGGCATCAGCAGTGTAACATTTAAAAATTGATAACATTAAAATAACATAAAATATAAAAGAGTTATATTATTGGTATGAAACTGTTCAGGAAATTCCAATCTTTAAATAAAAATAAAAATTTGTTGTTCAAAATTTCTTTATAGCTTCCCTTAACGGTAATTAGTGTTTTTGTTTTTAACAAATTGTCAAAATGGTTTTCAAAATATAGCAGTTTATGGCTAAACGGTTAATTTGATTGACAATTTCTAAGTAAAAAATTTGTAGCTCTTTTTGTGACAAAAATTTTTTATTTTAAACTTTTTTTTATGTAATGAATAGTTTTTGAGTTATGGGTTAAAAACTGGGTTTTGGACGCCATTTCCCAAGATGGCGAACGTAGCACAGGTTTTTTTTGGCGAGGACTTTTAATATGTTATTACAGTAGCTAAATACAACATACATTTTTAGTTTAGTACCTAGCTAGTTTAAGTACCTAGCTTAGTTTTTTAGGTACTGGGGTAATTTTGATTTAAAATGACACTTATAATGATTTTTCTGTGTCCGATGTAGAACTTATTGAAACCTCAAACTAAATGAATTAAAAAACAAATTTCAGATATAGTTGGAACTTCCACAAGCAGTTCAGAAGAAATTGTCGAGCCTCTAAATATTTTAACTCGTTCATATTTTTTGAAGGAATTTCACCTAGTAAGTTAAACAATGCTAGTTATTCCATTTCATAAGAAAAAGAATAGCCATAATGTTAATCATTATAGGAACTACTTCCTTACACCAGTCTTCATTAAAGTATTTGAGGAGCTTTTCTTTAAGACTTATGAGCTAAGATTATTCATTTCGAATAATTTCAAAAACTAAGTTTTGTTTCCTTGAGGGAAACTCTACGTTTGATGATTTGTCGGTTGATTGAATTTATAGTGCAAAGTATAGATAAACATAAAAATGTATTGCGTATCTTTCTAGACTTTTTAAACACAATGTGTACCATCGATGTATAAACACACTGGATTGCGTGCTGAGTAGTCTGAAAGGTTCGAGAAACGAGCCGGCCGGCGTGGAGCTTCCCCCTCCACCGGTGGGCTAGATCCGCGGTGGGCAGCGTGATAGATGCACAAGTGATACACGTTGTTGTATACAGTTCAATTCTTTGATTTATCCTCTACACTTTTTTATAATAATATGTCATTTTTGGGCAGAGGATATAGTATTCCTAAATTACTATTCAAAACAGGCCTAGTTTTGTTAGCAGTCTTGTAGTAGAAACATAAAAACTGGTGTTTTCAAAATAAGAAATTTGAAATTGATCAATATTTTTATACAGTTCTATTTTAGAACTAAATTACGAAACTTTTTTACATCTATGAAAAAAATTACAAAAAATGTTTACTACTTTTTATGTAGGCCTAAAGTTGAACTTTTCCTTTCGTTACTAAACATGCTTATTTCTTGAGCTAATAACTTTGTTAATTTTACTTCAATCATTTTTTACGGGCAAAACTGGCATAATATAGGAATTCTTTAAACTTTTATCTACAAAAAAACTATGGAACATTTTTGAATTGGTTTAGAATAAACGTGTTTAAGAAATGGTTGAAATACAAAAACTCGGACGATTTTTTTACAAATTTGAAGTTTACGGTCGTTTTGTGAGCATACCGTTTGAGATAAGGAAAAAATCAAGAATACAATTTTATTGAAAATCAAATTTGCTACCCGCAAAATATTAGTTTTTAAATCCGACTTACAGTTAAGCCACAAACTGGCTTTGGTAAAAAGCTTACACTGAGAGAACCGGTCCGGCCGCCATTTTTATTTTTTTTAAGGGGTTAAAAATGAAAAATGGAAAAAATCTTAAAATTATGAACATAATTAGAGATTTTGTAGTTTGCATTGGCATCACCATATGTCACCGCAGGGTTTGGCGAGCGAAGCGATCAGGGGCCGAGTCCCTTGTAGTAAATAAAATTATTATACATATTAACGGAATTTTGTAACATTTCAAAACATCGCGAGCTACATTTACAAAGCTCGGAGTGCGTCAAAAACTTACTAAACTTGTTTTATTTAACAATGTTTAAAGTGTAATGTATAGGTGTCCCTCCTTTTATGAAAATAAAATGCAGTTTAAAATGCTAATATAGATCATGTTTTTCATTATGGTTTTGGTTCAGTTTATTTTCCCCTAAACTTTTCCTTATCCTTATCCAACAACAATAATAATAGTTTAAACACAAACTGTTAATCTATATAACAAAAATGAATTGCTGTTCCTTTGTAAGCGGCATCACTTGAGAACGGCTGTACCAATTTGGCTATTTTTTTTTGTTTAAAAATGTTCATAATAGTCCAAACTAGATTTTCATATAAAGACAAATTTGAAAAGTTTTCCGAAAAAGTTTCAAATTTAGAAAAAACTAAACAGCCTCTTTTGTATGGACTCAAGACCATAGCGCACAAAATCAGCTGTTCGTATAAAATGCTTAGTAACACATGTTTGTTTATATTCATTAGGCTACCATAGCAACTTTACTAGCAAATTTGTAATCAGTTTATTATTTTTTCAAAACCAACAGCTTTATAGGTTAGATTGACCAACTTAAAGTAAATAAAAACAAAAATCAACTAAAAATCAAAAACTGAACATAATTTTAGGTTAGGCTTACAATGAACCAAAACACGTTTATTTCCAACCAATTGGGCTAATTTAAAATCAGGTTTTTTTTACAATTCATCACAACTATCAGTTTTTTTAGATTAGGTAAAAACAAACAAAAGGTTTACTGTATTATCTATAAAGGTTTACAAACTATAGATCTAAATTTGTGTAGTATATTCTTGTGGCATAAAAAGCATTTTGCAATAATTCGATCACTTAAGTCGATGTAATACAATGGAATAACTTTAATAACCTTTAATTTAAATCAAGCAATAGCGAAGCATTGCTGGGTCCACTAGTTTACTACAAAAATAAGTGTTACTTACTGTATAACAATTAAATATTGTTTAGAAATTAAAATGATTATTTTACAAATAATGTTTGCTGCCGTTGTTGAAGCTGAGCAAAATAAATTAAAACATTTGTGGACGTTGCATTAGCTTTGAATGCTTCACGTGTCGTTGCTGTCCCACCAGTGGTGGGGGAAGCGCCTAGGACAGAGTTTGGTTCTTCTGTTTGTGTAGACAGTCTTGCACAGTACAGATGACACACCTATTATATACGATCAAGTAATGCTCAACTTATAAAGCCTTTAACCAGCTAAATACTATATGCCAGAATTTAAAAAAAAAAAATTTTTTAACACTTAGTTTGATCAAAAAAGTTATATACATTTTAAGTGATAGAAATGCGAAAAAATGTTAGACGACAACATTCTGTAAAATGTCTAGGCTTAGTCATTGAAAACAGACTAATTTGTAAAAAATATGTTCTGATTTGTATTTTCATTCTAAGAAATCTCACAAGTTACTGTAGCCTTACGACACTTTTGACAGCCTACTTATCACTTATCCACACCTGAACTATGGTATCAAAACATGGAATCGCCCCATACGTTCCACAAGTGAAACAACTTTGTGTATTGTAGAAAATTCAATACGATTTATTGATTGAATATAACACAGAACATTTCAGAAATAATTTTGTTACTTAAGTATATTGAAGTTTTCATCCACGTATCTCTTAAAAATATGTTTGCATACAAAATTCAAGTGTCATTATGTTCTGATTAAAAAATGCTTTATTATGGCACCCAATTCTGAATTTTTGCGTTTAGGCCAAAACAGGAAAATGTAGGAAGCTATATAACTAACTGGCGAAATATAATACAATTCCCGAGCTTTCAAACATAATTTAAGATTTACACACACTATTCTTAGACAGATTTTGTGATGAGTTCCTTAGTCATGATGAATTTTAAGAACTTCACTTTACTGGCGATATTTTGCTATGTTTAGATGATTTACTTTCCCTTCTTTACAATTAATATTTATCAATTGTTTTTAATAGTTAATAATTTTGTTATTCTCAAATTTTAAAATAAATGTATAAATTATTAGGTGACAACTTGAATACAATTTTTTGTCAACTACACCGAAAAATACATGAATTGGAAAACAAGTAATTAATTCAAACTAATACACTTAGTTATCAACTCCTACAAAAGCGAGTGTACGAGCGTATACTATAGTACGTACGTGAGTAAAATATATTATAACAGCTGATTTCACCCATCATCTGTAAACCCAGTGTAGATTATAGTTTGGGTTATTTTTACAACTTCAATCATTATAATTTCTTGTGAAGTTGATTTTTTTTAAATGTGAGTTATAGAACTAATGAATGCTATAATATAGGTTATAATATTTGCTTTGAGGTTATAAACTATATAGGCCTATAAATATAACCTTTTATCATCAATATATTTGTTTATACAAATTTAAAGAAGAGATAGGCCTACCTATTCGTTTAACAACTGATTTCACCCATCATCTGTAATACTTAAACAAACCCAGTGTAGATTATAGTTTGGGGTTATGTTTAGATAGGCCTAGATAAGTAGGCCTTAATGTTGTTTGTAAATAGTTTGTATTTTAAATTGTGTATTTTTGATGTGTATCTAATTAATCAGCCTGTAATTTTTCACGGGAGCTTACTAGTACATTATGTAATTAATTACACAAGTGAGATCATTAACTACAACTACCGTTATTACCTTAATTAAAGTTAAGTCGCTGTTAATTGTTAACATTATTATGTGAGAGTAGTCGACTATGAAATCTTCGGAATTTCTTCGTACAAAATTTTCCACACAATTTAAATTCAGTTCGTCACCGGTTTAAATTTAGAAATGGTGTGAGAAGGTTGGATGTTTAAATTATTTATGTACTACAAGCTTTCGGTTAACCTGTTCTGTACAGTGCCAAGAGATGAATCATTGGAACGACCAGTTTTAATGTTTAAGCAACATTCCTATCTACTGTTGTTGTTACATTGGATACAGTATTGTCAACTGACTTATGTATGTTCAAGGACAGTATTTCACGATTGTTTTAATATAAAGAGTTAATTGAGTCTGTGTTTAATTAAACAGGGCCCTTGAGTAGGGTTGGCCTACACAGTTGCCATGTGTAGAGAGCAAACTAATCAGTATTAGACACTTGGTTTCAAAACAACTTATTTTGCACCTGAAGAATCTAAGGAAAATATTTTATTTTCAAATTCTTAAGTCCTTAAAAGTAAATTTAACCAGCAAACAAAAGTCGAGTCGTACATAATTTAAACATCGATTAAAAGTAAAAATTTTAAAAACTGTTTCAAGATAGCGGCACTAAATTTACTTTTTGGTGTTTGCGATTGTATTTAGGTTACTATAAACAACCTGAATTGACAAACATCAATTAATTCCCTTCCGCAACAACACAAGGCTTAAACAAAATAATCGAGTTTGAGAGTTCTCCAATTTTAAATACAACACGTCCTACTTTACTATTTTGTTATTTTAGGTATGAGCTTTTTCACTTTTCGGTATTTAAAAAAAATTTTTGTTAGAAAACTTGGAAAGGTTTATTTACCATTTGCGATGTTTTGTAAAATTGTTTTTGAAAATAAAACTGTTCAGTGATAGTAAATTAAATTACAAAAACCAAAATCGTGTGTATTTAGTGCCTCCATATTGAAATGGGCAAAGTAAGTCAAATTAGTTTATGTTCATTTTTAAAAGGTTTTGTACTATTCGAAATTTGTTTATCTTCGAAATATCTTTAAAATTAAGAAAAAGATATGTTGATATGTTTAAATTGACTATGATTATCTTTAAAAAAATTGGTAGATCATTTTAATTATTATATACAAAGCGTTTTAATAGCCACAATTTTGAAACAAAGGAAATTTCTTTGATAGTATTCAGAAGTTTGATATTTACAACATAAGATGAAGGCTAGAAAAAATCGTATGGAACAAAATAGAAACTTTTTAATGAAAAAACCAAATGGTTTTTCTATTATGTTTTTTATACAAGTTATGATAAAAAACCTTAATTTCTTATGAAATTGTTTATACTTGTCTAAACCCCATACAATTGGCCAAAAACAAAATATTTTGTCTATTTTTTACCATAATTTGGTCATCATTTAACCTACAGAAAGAACACTAACCGTATATGGTTTTTATTTTAAAAAATACAACTTTTTGACCTCCTGAAGTTTTAGCAAAGTTTGGGGGTTTAAAGGTGTTCAAAATGGAACATTCAAAATGGTCGACATTTTGATTTGAATTGTTGGAAAAATCATTATTCGTTGTAGTTTGGTATTTATGTTACAAAACTTCTAGTAAAATTTAACTTATTACATCAATTTGTTTTGAGATAAAAATTCAAAAAAGGAAAACAAATGGCTGCTATGTCAAAAATTTAAGTCTTAAGGACATTTTAATTGTAACAATGTAATTTGTATTTGGCCAGGATATAATATCTTAAGGTGGGGAGTTTTGAAACATTCTAGATAACAACTAAAACTAAATGTTTACATACATGAGAGACTTAAGAAAGGTTTATTTTTAGTTAAGTTGTCCTCCAAAGACATATTATATTTTCAGCTAAGTTCAGACATTTTCTGAGTTTGCCGTGAACGTACTCACAAACATACAAACAAATTTAACCTCATTGTAATATTTATAAAGACATACTGTTCGTATTTCTGTATCAACTGTGACCAACAAATGAGTGGTCCTTTGTTTGACGGGATGTTAGCCTTCTTCTAAGCTTCATGTTTGGTATGTACCGAGGTTTTTATTTAAAAGTGTACATTTTTTAAATGAACTAAATTTGTATTCATTCTATTATCATAGTACAATACACAATAATATAAAACAAACAACACAGAACAGAACAAAACAATCGCAGAATTCAAGGTTTTAACTATGTTTTACGGCGTATTTATTTAAAGTGAAAGATTGGGTACCACAAAAAATTCCTGTTTTAAGGAACCATCAAATTAAACTACTCATAACTAAGGACAAATTTAATGAAATAGGCGAAAGTAAACATTAAAAATACTTTATTACTATGTATTATGAGAGCAGAGCCTAAAACCATTTACCACAAATTATTACTTAGTCGTTAGTTAAATATTGATGCAATATTGGTACAGTATTTTTATAAAGATATTTTTCCAAACTCTTGGTAAACTCACGTCTTCCTGCTTCTCAGACTGTGATTCACCTCTCTGGCCAAACCAACAATACCACCGCTTCGTAGGAATGATTATAATCTTCATTATTAGCGAATTCCCATAGGAAAAATGAGCTATTGCAGTGGCCCTTATGGTGAGACCCTAGGTCGGGAGTAGCAAATGAGTACCGATCATGGTCCCCAGAACACGTTTTGGGGTGTCATTAAAATTCATATATATATATGTGTGTGTGTGTTCGCACTCTAGCGGCCGCATTTTAAGTCCGATTTGGTCCAAATTTGGTACACGTGTTGGTTGTCTATGTGGCTCGGACGAGTTCGTTAGCCAAAAAAATCCAACAACCGGAAGTACGTTTTTTGACCGGAAGTAAATTTTTTTGAGATTTTTACTACGAGAATGAATTTTTTTAGAGTTTTTTCTAAAAATATAAATGTAGGATGTTATTCTGCACATTTTGTTTTTTTTACGTTATAGCTCGCTTGGTTCCCCCAAAATCGATCAAAACGTAAAATACCATAAAAGTACCCGGTTCAAAGCCAAGTGTGCAAACTTGCGAGGCCACTAAGAGGAAACAAATTCTACTAATATATTGCGTACACACAGACAGCTGTTCAACGCCTTCATGAGTAGACCTATTTCCCAAATTGTTAATTGAAAACCTAAAACATAGGCATATAAACTTAATTTTGGAAATTTGCTCAACTCACGTCAGCGGTCCAGCTGCGTGGTCGAATTATTTTATTTTGTATTCCGGGTGTAGAACATGTCTCCACACAGTTGGATTTTTGCTTCTAAAAAAAATAAAACATTTTTGACTTCTGATTTTAAAGGATTTTCTATTTTGTATAACTTGGTGGTTTTAAAATTATGATAAATCCACAATATTTCCAATATGGCGGCAACTTTAAAATGTCTAATGGAAACCCCTATTTTGGAGCACCGTGCGTGCGAGGGGACTCTACCTGGCCCCCATCGGTGCTCCCGCTTTACTACTACTGTAGTATTATATTATAATCTTTATAAAAATATTTATAATTTATAAATTATATTCCCTTTAAATTTCTGATATTACGACATAATATATATATTTTCTGTTTCCGATGCAATTCTTACATTTGTTGGAACCACTACATACAGAGATATTTCATCGATCACTACCAGCTTAACCTGGTGAAGAACTAAATACAATACAGAACACATTATAAAAGTACAAATGGACGTAAGCGTTCTTCCAGTCAAAGACTGAAATACGATACCTAGTCTTTCACACTGCCTCCAATGTTTATTTGATGCTTTCACTTATTAATTTTTATCTCCAAAATAGATTGATATACTAACTTCAAATTTTTCATGGAGTTTATAGCAATAAAAAGGCCAAACTACAATTTGTTTAAATGCCCATCGATAAATTCTAGATTTTGACAGTTTAAAATAGTTTATGTTGAATATCTTAAAAACCATCATCATTACAAAATTCACAAGAGACAAAAAAAAGTATTTTTAAAATTAATTTCAAACTAAATGTGTTTTGCATTTTTACTGCAGATAAAAGGACGACCGAGATTTAGACTAAAACTTATATTTTCTTCTTGGTAGCCTACATATCCAAAACACAAAAGATTATCACCTTGACTATATATTTGACATACAGGCTGTTACAAAAAACCATAGCTGGCTATACAGGATCAAATTGTATGAATTGAAATAAATGGAAAATGTTCTGTTACTTAAAAAAAAAATCGGGTCAGTTTAGTCACAATCCGCCATTTTGTTTCTTTTCACAAAAACTCACTGTAACTCCAGAAATATATAAGATATTGAGTTCAAATTTGGTATAAGCATTTTGTAAGTTACGATTTACAAGTGTAGCCTAAACAAACGGACTTTGTTTTTATAATTTTCAAAATGATTGCCGTTACAAAGTTGTGACATGAAATATCTCGAAACCGTTAGGAAAACATGTACAAGAAACAAAATATTTTTTTCGTTTGTGTAAGTCAAACCTTATTTGTCGATAAAAAAACTGAAAACATAAATGTCTACAACATCCAAAATTAACCTAAAACCAACAATTTGTAATTATAATATTTTTCATAAATTAGATCAAATCCATTGTTCTGAAAGGCATTACAAATTTAAATGTGGCTCTCAACCATAAAAAAATGGCAATTACTGTATTTTGCCAGTTTGGCATTTTGTCAGTTTGCTTCAACGAGAAAAGTATTTTTTAAAGTTTGTGTTTTCTTTATTGATCTATTTTAAGACATGATTATCTTCAGAATTAAATTCTCTACAGTTGTGTTTAATAAGGTCATGGGTTTATTTCATCATTTCACAAAGTTAATGTACTAAAAACCTAAAGAAACATATTTTTAGATAGAATTTTGTGATTTGCTGAAGATTTCTAAAAAATTACTGTAGTTACAGATCTGAGACTTATCTTATTCAATTTGTTTGCTCATTTTACATAAAATAAATTTAATTTTACACCTAAATTAACGCCCTACATATTTCAACAGAACTTCGTTTCTGCGGAGAATCTGAAACACCTGTAAAATCTTTCGCCAGCTGTTACCCTCCAATGAAGTATTTCCGGACCTATGTTTATATGAACTTTTTTCATTATTTTTTTTAGTGAAATCAGCTCAGAAAGTGCTCGGAACGTTAGGCGAATCAGCTTGTATACTGTATATAGGTACTATCGTCTACATATTACACACATAAAATAAATATTTGTACGAAAACCGACTATGATAAATATTTGGTTAACAAGCAAACTTAATAGTGGAGGCAACCACAGTATCGATTAGACTGGTAGAGAATTAAAAAACGATTCATGCAGCATTTACCAATAGCAAACAAATAAACACAATCCACTCCGCTTTTACCAAACATTTAATAGATAACCGTCACTATTACAGGGCAACATAACTATACTACTCAAAATGAAAGAAGGACAAAAAAATAAAAAATGCAATGATAATAGAATTATAAAAATAAACAATGAAATTATAAAAGCATTTGTAATTTAAAAATTACAATTTTTACCACACCAAAAAAGGTGGACTCTTTAACATTTTTAATATCAAATTTCACCTGAATGACAAATTTTGAATTAATTAGGTTAATTTTACCGTCCAGTAATCCACTGTTTTATTGGTCAAAACAAAAACTCAGTCCTGAATCGTGCACTAGTGCCGGGCATAATACAATAGTGTATGTTTTTGAGTTTTGACTATTTTTTAGTGAGTAAACTATCTCGCAAGAGTGAAACCTGAAGATACATGCTTATGACATTTGAAACAGGGGTAGCATAAATTACCAATAAGTAATTGGACGGACAAATTAAAAGGAATTTATTAACCTATAATAAATTCTGTTATCTGGAGACTATTCCACTAGTCTGAACATTTTTATATATTTCGCTGTGGTGCTGTTTTCGTACAAAGTTTTATTTTATTTGCGTGAAATGTGGACAGTATAAAAATGTGATTTACTGGCCTGCTTCAACAGTTACAAAGAAGATTAGGGCTGGTATTCATAGTCGTTTCTTAAGGTAGCCTTAAAGCTCCCTCATGTAAGAAAACCGTAAGGTCGAATCATACCTTAAAGAGGCCTTACAAATAGTTTTCAATTCATAGACGTTTATTTAAGGTGGCCTTAGGTGAGGCTATATTTAAGGAGATCTAAAGAGTAGAAGACACCTGTAAAAGTAAATACCTCTAGAACGAATATTTCATTAATTAACTATAAATAAAGCTATCCTTGTGTAATTTAACTTGTTAAAGAATTTAAAATGCATTTATTTAGTTTATTTATGAACTTAAACAGAAATCGTCCATAACATTCATGGTTTTTTACTTTAATATTGTTGGCACAAGTTAGCAACTACAAAATCAGCTGCTAAATTAACTAGTGAATTTATACAAACTGTTTTATGTTGGGATATAAGCCTAAAATGGTCTCACTCCCTCTCATCTAAACAAACTAACGATTAGATCAATTATGAAATCGGTAGCCTACAAGTCTAGTTTATGTATAGCTCAATATTTACTTTTAGCTATTGCAATATTTAGTTAATTAATGACACCGATAAACTAATAAAATAGCCTTTATTGATTTTAAATTTACTCTGATTGTCACTCCAACTGAATAGTTTTGCAGTACAGTGTACGTTTTGAGGTTATGTGCATACTGATAGCTTTCATTATTTTCATTAATCAGATATCATTATTAACTGTATGATTAAAATAAAATATTTATTGTCACATTTATTTGAACCGCTAGGCCTATCCAAAACATACTCAATCTATTAAATTGTTTTATCAATTAATTTTGTTCAGTAGCCTACGGCAATACCTACTAGACTAATTAATTATAAAAAATATGCAACAGACTAGTTAGTTGTTTTCCTAAATATTTCTCATGGCATAAAAACACAATGCTATCAATATTGTATGAATATGGGATATTGGTAATCATCTTTTATTATAATTTATGTGGTAGGCCTACCAATGGGGCAAAACATTTTTTACTAAATCGGCATCCTTTGAAAATCGGTATCTCATTTCAAATTGCCGTTTAAATATTTTTTTCGAATGGATTATTATAATCCTGAATAAACCGTTTAGGGCTCCTTCCATAATAACATTCAAAATAAATAAATTCAAAAAAAGATTCATAATTAGCGATTTTGTGTGTCATTAGAATCACTTATAAACTCGCTAAATTTCCCCAAAGGTACGTTGGTAGCTACCTTGAGAAAATGACGAATTCGAAGGTATCTTTAGGCCTGCTTAATGATACGGAGCGACTCTGCATTGCAATTGAACCTAAGGCAGCCTTTAGGTAACTTTAAAGAAGGTTTTAAGGATGAGTTAAAATCTATACTTAAGGTTGGACTCTGCATTCAAAATTCATACCTTAAGAAACGACTATGAATACCAGCCTAGGTCTACTATTGACTACCTAAATGTATGTTAACTAATGTATAACAAGTTTGTAAGCTAAACAATGAATATTCTTTATTACAATATGATATTACTTGGCAGTGGTACGGTGACTCTTATGTACTTTGAATTATAAAGTTACTAATTAATTACACCCACCTTACACTATTGACATACACGTGTTGTCTTGACATCGCGTGGCAGACTTTCTGGTCGGAGAAAACCTTGCTAATACTTTCCGCATTGTTTAGCCTGATTTACACAGGAAACTACGGAGAAGGTCGTTTTGATTACGAAAACAGTGAACAGACAGTGAAGATGTTAAAGTTCGGCACTGTGTAGTAAGGGAATCGCATCACTCTGCTTTGTTCTTAGTGTTTAAATCATATTTTTTACGTTGTTGTAGTTTTATAAATCAATGATTTAGTAACAGAAATAATTAGAGTTACTAACGAATTATAACTTGTTATAACAGTTACAGTTTAGTTTGCAACTCATGTTTCACTGAGGATGACGACTTTATTGTTGAAACGCGTTTGATTATTAGACTTATGTGTGATTTGTGTTATTGTTATTATGTTTTAAATAATTTTACACGCAATTGACGGTTTGACTTACAGTCATACGCTTGACGACTTTTTAGGGTTAATCACGCTAAATCGTATCTATGATTAAATTAATCTACTAGCCGAGTATGCGTCAAGAAAGCTAACTGATAGAGATGCCAATTCTTACAGACAGTGCTCACATGGTGAAATCATACTCTATAATAAATCCTTTACTACATTCTATATTTTACATACAACTTATGGTTTAACATACAATTAAGCACCGCTCGGATTCTTGTGCCAATTTACAATGGGTTATTCTCGGGTAAACCATATTCTTCAATAAAATAGCGGTTCTAGCTAGGATACAGTGAAATGCATTCTTGGTCTTGAAGCCCATCACTGCCCTGATACGCTATTATTAATGCGCTATGTGCTTTACTACCATCATGGTAACATTTAACTAAAGGTGAACTAGTTGGTAGCAGGAAAGTTAGTTTAGAAGTTCATTAAAGTAATCTGATAAAACAAAATACATATTTAAATACTGTCGTTACTTTTGACATTCTAAAACATTCTAATAAACTACATGATGCAATACAAAATAAGTTAAAGTTGTACAGTTTTATTCAATAAACATAATTTTTTATAGTCAACATAATATATAGCCTATAAGTTACCTCATGAGGGAAGGTAAAGATTTTAGGAGGTGATTCTACTACTACAAATAAGCAAATAAGTCTAATAAACATACGTCCGGAAATGCATAGTTTTCAAATTATCCACCATTTCTTCTTCTGTGGAAATAGAAAATTTATTAACCTCAAATGTTGTGCCTACTGTACATATTTACTCTTGTACAAAAGCCAGAACGTTATTTTGTATACTGTACTTTTAAAATGGAGGCCATTTAAAATGTTAATGTCAAATATCTCTAAAGTTAACTTCTAAAAATAAAAGTTTATTTTTAATAACAAAACTGTTTTTTTTTTTAATAATTTTTACCTGTTGTTTAAAAGATAAGCGAGTTATGGCTAAAAACTTAATTTCTTGGTATTGTCCATAATAATACAGAAACAACAATAACAGTACACAAAGGAATAATTTTTTGAGTTTTTAGCCGATGACTCGGTTATCTTTTGAGCTACGAGAAAAATAAATAAACATTTTGTTTCTTATTAAACTAAATGAGTTTTATTAAAAGTCCGAAAGTCCCGAGTAGCCAAAATATCACACAACACTAATTTAGTATTTTTCACTTGTCAATTTTTATCTCAGAAAAGGCAAGTTGAAATTTTGTTAGTGTTTTGTATCATACAGATCAAACCAAACAACAACAATCAGTTCTTCCAAACACTCAACTTAAAATAGCGGCCGTTTAAAATTATTGACGTTTAATACCTCAAAAACCATTAACTTATTCTATCACAAAATTAAAAACAGTCGGACAGATTTTTAATGAGAAACAGAAAGTTTTGTACTTTTTCCGCAGGTTGAAGAATAAAAGAGTTATGCACAAAACACTTAAATTTTCATCTTGGTACTAAAAAGAAAAAATAAGCTTAGGACCAAAATATTTTGTCAGTTTTTAATATATTATTCCGATTTTGAGATATAAATAAGTTACAGAACAAAAAAATTGCTAATGTGTGCAAAGTTAGGGACTTTTAATATTGATAGTATGAAGTATCAATACCCAAAGGTAGACAGTTTTGAAACACTCTTTATAAACAGCCTATGTCTCTCGAAAGACAATACTTAGTACATCGTTAAAACTTTCATCTGAATCTTATAAGTATTTTTTTTTAGTTAAAACGTTATACAAATTAACAATTATACTGTCATATTGCAACATATAAAACACAAAAAACATAACATTACCTGTATGATATAAACAAAGAATAGTAAAATAAAAATCTAATAAGGATTTTCCACGGATAAATTGGAATAAATAAACAAACATATTTATATAATTATCGCCTTTATAGTGTTGGTAAGGAAAAGTTCTTTTTTTTTGACGTTCAAATCTTTATGGACGTTACTAAACTCAAGGAAAACACAGAACTACAGTAATTATTTATTAATAAATTATAGTTGAATTATTGTTAAAGCTTTTATGAGTGACAGTTTTATTCATTGATAATAAAAAGCGTAGAGATGTTAGCAATATACTTCGTAATAGGATATCCCAGAAAATTTGCTATTACAAATTAAATGATGTAATCTTATTGTATGAGACTAAATGATGGGGTTGCAAGGTAACGCTGACTACCGGATGCTGGAAAATCCTTTTCATGTCAAACGTGTTGTCAGGCCAAAGATTATAAATACGAATTGTGTCACAGAAAATGTTTTAATTAAGTAGCATGAAGTTAGTAGAACATCCGTTTATTTATAAAACGTAGGCTAACAAGTATGACAATGTTCTTTGTTCTACAGACTTTAATGCTTGTATAGAAACGAAGTCGCAGGTAACATAAATGTAACAGAGATTGTATTTTGTACAAAAGAACCAAAGCTTATATACCATAATTGAAAAAGGATTCCTTTTCCACTTTCTTTATAATAATATAGTGTTCAAAACGAAGATTATTATAATATTAAAATGATTTGTGTTGTTATTTATAAATTAACCTCAACCACTGAACTCACAATAACAGGTTTTCTTGATGTATCATCATGCAACCAGTTATTCTTACTCATGGAGTTTGGGTATTTCACAAGGTGGTCATTTAAGTGTGTATTGACCTAAGCACAGTTCTAAATACCACTTCTATACATACAATAACTGTTATAACTACCAATCATAATTCAACAATAAACACAATTGAAATCAAGTCATAGACTCTAATTATCAAATTAATCACGAAAGTTAAGTGACAGAGTTGCCAGAACTATCAACAATACTCGTGAAAACAAAGCGACAGTGTTGTCAGATCAAACTTTACTAAACACGAAAGCTAACTGACAGGGTTGCCAGATCTATCAACATTAATTACAAAAACTATATAGTTTCACATGTCGGATTCGCAAGTCGATTTTTGGAGTTTTAACAACGGCTAAATCATATTCTATGATAAAAAGAGCTACCGGCGAAATATGATGAAGAAGGCATGTTAATTAGAGAAACCTAGTTTAGAGACCTACTACAATAATGTTTTGTAAAGTAACTCTACTAGCATAACTAGTTTAATTGAAATCTACTTCTTCTACCAACACACCTAAATTGTTTCGTAAAGTACCTCTACTAACACCAATTGTTTGTATCGTAAAGTACCTCTACTAACAAAACTAGTTTGTTTCGTAAAGTACCTCTACTAACAAAACTAGTTTGTTTCGTAAAATACCTCAACTAACAAAACTAGTTTATTTCGTAAAGTAACTCTACTGACAAAACTAGTTTGTTTCGTAAAGTACCTCTACTAACACCAATTGTTTGTTTCGTAAAGTACCTCTACTAACAAAACTAGTTTGTTTCGTAAAGTA
>JAGFPH010004148.1:36832-53805 GCA_018207615.1 Philaenus spumarius
TTTTCAGTTGAATTATCTGTTTTGGTGCTCCCAGAACCCCAAAAAATGGTTTAGTGCAATTATCTGTGTTGGTGCTCCCTGAACCCAAAAATATTTTTAGTGGAATTTTTTGTTTTGGTGCTCCCTGAACCCAAAAAAAGTGTTTTTAACGTGGTGTCTGTCTGTCAGTCTGTCAGTATGTATACACGACCAGAGAGGACACTATTGGTCCGATTTTCATGAAATTTGGTATGTAGGTACTAAACCCTAATATCTCCAGGCGTTTTTTTCATTTTTTGGAATTTTTAATTTTTAAGGGTAATTTACCCCTAAAAACCCATAAAAAACGACAAAAATGCAAATTTCTCAAAAACGGCTCTAACGATTTTGATCAAATTTTCAGTATTTATAGTGCTTCAGATGCCAAACAAAATGACACCACCCGCTTTTATCAAAACTTCGGCGTTTTATAATTATGGGGAAATGTTAAAAAATAAACAAGTTTATGTTGTCAATCTAGCATCGCGGCGACGGCCGCACGGGGTAGCACAACGGTAGCTAGCTCGGCCAGTAATTCAAAGGTCGCGCGATCAAATCCCGCCTGGGACAATAATTTTTTTATACGATTGACGTAGGTAGAATATTATTTTTTTGTTTTGTTCTAAAAAGTAATAAATAAAATGATTAAAAACAATATTATTTTGACTACAGTAAGTTGGGAGAAAGTTTGTGTCAGTTAACTGATACCGTTTATTTTAATAACCATGATGTTTTAATAATACGTCCTATGTCACTCTCACGACATCAGCAACACAGTTCAATATATCATCAATCCAAATTTCAAGTCTCTACCTCAACAATGAGTCTATAAGTGAGTAGACAATTTTTCACTTTTTGAACCCCTTACGTATCTTTAAAACGGTTTATAGCACGTATTTTAAATTCCGTACGTAATATCCATATGGTGGCGCTCAATCTATGGCCTGTTATCCACAACTTTGCCTGGCGCACTACAATGCGCCTTGATATGGCTGTGCTTGTTTATAAGTAGGCCTACTCTCAGAGAATCAAATAATGTAATTCAGATTATTACATCAAAATTAACAGCAAATTCGATTAATCTAAAAAGTCGATTGGTAGATATCAGTAATACCAGATATTATGCCAAGTGAAAGATGGTACAGTGAAAATGGATGGAGTTGTTTACCAAAGCGCTGAAAAATTCACTTGTTACACTATACTGTGTAGCCCGTTTAAAATTCGTATTCAGTCATGCTTGAAGAAATGTGCACCTAAAATTAACCAAGCATGAAGGTTCTTCACGGGCAGACAGTTTCTCTGTATCCGAAAAAGAAAAACTGATAAATTATTTTAATGAAAAATACAAAACAATTATGTCTACTGACTTAACGTTGGTAACAAATAGGTTTCTTTGGTTACTACAGCATAAAGTCTTCGATTAAATATTACAACATAGGCTGAAATATGAAAATGGTGAGTAACTCAGCTGCTTAGTGGGAGAATACGTTGCTATTTTTAGGTGTATTACTACAGTTGAATGTAATATCAGATAAAACAACTGATTAGATTTACCAACTTTATTAATTCGATACAGGAAAAGTCTAGAACATTAGGCCTATGTGTTATTTTCTAAGTGTTTTAAACTTTTAAGAACATTTGCTACAAGTTACGCAGGCGCAACACCTAATGCAAGTGCGTAATTCAGCGATTAAGATTAGCTGCGCCAGATTTAAAACAGGCTTAGTAATCAGTATATAAGTATATAATGTAGTCAAAATAGAGAAAAATAAAAGAAGAATTTAAATGTATAAATTTTAAAACATGGTTGGGTAATGATAGCCTCAATGTTATTACAAACTTGGTCCAAACGATATATGATTGGACATTTTCTACTCATCTAAATCATGTAATCCAAAAGTTACCAAAAGGTTTTTATCTTTGTATTATTTTCTTAATTTAAATGTTTTTAATATAATTTTTGGATATATGGTGGCCTCGGATCTTTACATTGCTAACACTTTTTTATTGTTTCAGGGGAAAATGGGAGCTACTTGGATCAGTTGGAGTCTTGCGATAGCTATGAGCCATCTTATCTCAACTTCCTTCCGTACTGCAGGTGAGTAACAGATACAAAGTTTTGATTCAGATTTAAATGCTCCTTATTAATGGTATAATAAGAGATAAATAATTGCAGTAGTAAACGGTCGGTTTTAAAATTAATTAATATATTATTTTAGAATTAAATTTAGGCTACATTTTTCAACTTATTGAATTTATCTGTGCAATTAATATAGCCCCTTCAGTGGGTTTTTGAAAATGGTCAAAAGTCAAAAAACATGGTATGTAGTCTGCAGGGTATAATCACGCATTAAAAGAAGAGTTCTCGAAGTACAGTAGTCTAGTAATAACTAAACAAACTGGGATAGAATTCCAGAATATCTGGTTTTCAAAGTTTTCATATTCCCAAAATGTTGTGTATTGTATTTATTTATCTCGATGTTAGATATTAAAAGATGCATAAAATTAATACTTTGTCCAGATTTTTAAGATCTCACTAAATAAATATGATCATTAATTTTAGTTTCTCTCTTGCTTAGCTCGCAAAATCGTTAGCAAAATAATTTAAAGTAGACTATCTTCTAGGGTATTTTTACTTATACCGCAGTTATATTATACAATATGTATTTAGGCTTACATATAAACAGAGCAATTGTTTATTTTACTTGGAACCTATGGTTGTTTGATTCTTAATACATACAGTTTAATAATTTAACTGTAGCCTATACAGATACAATAATTCTTATTATTTGATATGTATCTGCTTTTGCACATTGTTACAAACTTAATAAATACATAAACTTACTCTAACATATTACACAACATATGTAGTTTACAGCTGTTATTAAGTTTACCACTTTAGCCACACCAGTATACCACGCAGACCCTACTTACTACTGAGAAAATGTTGCCAAGTCTACGGTAAGGACGAGGGGAAATTTAGTCTGAAATAGTTGTTCAATGTGTCAAGCAGCTTGCTTGTTCCTAAATCAAACATGTTTATCTTTTCTTATTCCAGTCAAGCTCATGTATAAAAATACTCCAGAAGTAGACTAACTACTCTTACTATACTTTTTGGTCGACACGGGTCGTGCAAGATACTGGGATTTCAGAACCCGTCTCTTTATTTGTAAGGTAGCCTAAACTTGATCTGTGCTCCTAATTTTTACTTCCTAAATCTCTGAGAACTTTTAATTTTTTTGAGTTCGATTGGATAATAATTATGCCTACTTTGGTAATTTTAAAGTTGCTACTTATAAGCATTCCACAAAACAGATTTACTATGGAAGATTACAATTTGGTTTGTGAGAAATTACACTTCTGCATTGTATGCTCTCCAATGAAGACCACAACTGTTTCATAGTTGCCTGATACTAACATGGTTTATGCGCAGCCGAGTAATGCGCATCGTGTTTGCCTACCACTACCAACGCACGCACTAGTTTGTACCGCGACTCTCGTGATTTGACTGAAATAGCTCAAAGAAAGTCTTGTTAAGGCGGAATTAATCAAAGTTTTACTAGAAAATCACTGCCAAAATTATCAAACTATGTATGATATTATGAAAATATAACCTAACTAGATTATAACGGCGGCGGTGGTGAAATTAACAAACGGTGATGCGTTAATTAATATTGATAATAAATGTAGGCCTACACTTTACTTTTAAGTTTTAAGGAAAACTATTATTATTGAGTGGGGTTGAGGAAAGGATAGAACAAGGATGCATTTTATAGAGGTTAAAAACATGACGTTATCTTCCTCCTGGGATGTTTGTCGATTGTATCCCGTTACTATGAAAATTACTATGCTTTAGACTTACAACAATTTTCAATTTCCCCTAATCCAATGAATAAACGGGTCTACCCTACAAAAGATCCGGTAGTCCTGAATATTTTATATATTGTTTGGGACCATTAGGTAGTAATGAATCCAAGTTTTCGTCATCCTAGACCAAAGGCAACTTTTTTTATAGGTATTCCAAAAACTTACCGAGATAAGGGCAGCAAAAAAGGGGTAAAATCTCAAGCTTTGCAAAATTTTAACTTTCTTGCCATTTGACTCACGAAAACCCCAACAAAAACTTTATTTTAGAGAAATATTGCATGTATAAGTTATAGAGCATTTAATTATCTACAAAATCCATGTCTCAAACATTTTTTAACTTTAAATTCTGAATAGTGCGGGTGAATTTAAAGAAAAATGGAAAATGGAATTTTTTCATCTTGGCCCAAGATTGTTATCGGGCTCATTCCACTGATCTTCATTAATCTCCGGTAATTTGGTAGTATTAATGATATACATATTGTACATACAGTAGGTACATCATGTGTATTATACATATATTTTTTTGCATCATCTAGTTATGATTTTCCTACTAAGAAATTCTGGTAGGGAGTGAAATAAACGGTACCAGGAACTGGCACATACTTTCTCACAAATCTATATAAATTATTAAACAGATTCACTGTGTCTTCATAATTGTAGGAGGGGTAGGAGAGGTGCTATTAAAGTACGAGATTAACTAATAAATATTATTATTATTAGCTAAAGAGAAAAATATTAGATCGATTTCGAACACATTTGCACCAAACACGTCAATTAGTCCTGTATAGATGCACGAAAAAGGTTTTGAAAAACAACCCCCTTTTCGGCCAAAAAAGCCCCAAAAATCAGTTATTATTATTATTATTAGCTAAACGAGAATTTTTAGAAAGATGCAGTTTTTTGCATATGGTTTTTTACATTAAGGACTACAAATAAGCCAAATATTATGAAAATCGTTAGAGCCGTTTTTATAAAAAAATTATAACAGATTTTTGGTGGTTTTTGTTAAAAAAAAGGGTTGTTTTTCAAAAAATTTTAAACTTTTTTTCGTGCAGCTATGTAGGCCTAATTGACATGTTTGGTGAAAATTTGTTCAAAATCAATCGAGTAGTTTTCTCTTTGGCTTTGTATGCATACAGGCATACAGACAGATAATTTGTAAAAACCACTTTTTTGGACTCAGGGGGTCCCAAAACGGATATTTCCACAAAAATCTCAACATCGATTTTTTTTGCGATCACTATACTTTCTCTATACTATAGTATAGTGAGAAAATAAAATTATTAACATACATTTCACAGTTTTTATAGCTTGTTATTTCTATTACACAAAAACAATTACAATATGGAAGTCAATAATAAAAACGATTAATAAGAAGTACCTTAAACAAAACCTATAGATGAAGGAAGTGGGAATTCTTTGTTGGCATCCTGTTCCAGTGAAAGGAGGACGTTGTCTTCATCATCATCCTAGAGCGAAAAACAGACCTTTTGTCACCGGACTGTCCGGAGAAATATTTAAAAAAGGTGAAACAGTTGAGGCTCGATTTGCGACACCAACAAGCCGAGGAACACCCAGTTAGGCACTTGCATGACATGGTTTTCAGCAAGGAGAGAGGAGAGAGGCAAAACCCTGGTTGTCATTATTGGTTGTAAACCTCTCTTCCCCTTTCCCAGCCCCACTCTAATGAATTTTTTTATGCCCATCCACGCCATTATTTGATGGTAATACTTTAATGAGTGGTAGTGGGCACCGCCAGAGGTTGGAGGCAGCTTTGTAAAGTTGACTTTAGTAATTGTGCTGAAGTTTGCCAAACGGAGACTTTCCAGAGTTAGCTTGTTCTATCCACCGCAAAGAGCAACCATTATATTCTTCCCTGCCTCTGAAATGTCAGACACCAGGAAGCTCCAGGCGAAGTGAACTGTGCCCCTACCTCTACCAACAGCGGATTCTTTTGGAATAGAAAACAAAATTTAGTTTTCCCAAATCCAAAGACATTAGATGTTGTATTACATCCACTGATGGCATGAAGGAGGAGGAGGTTTTCTGTGAAGTGGAATTTGAAGTACGAGGATGAATAAATGACGTCTGGGGCGCTCCCTTTCCCTCTGCCAGCTGCATCTAATGGAGTCACACAGATGATTCTCATCCATGGCATGAAATGTTCCCTTCCCGTTGATCGTATTGACGTTGAAGTCGGCATTTTCAAACACCAGCTGACAGGCAGCATCAGTGTTCAGCGTTCTAAGAGGTGGTTGTGGCTGAGTAATAGACGCTGCCTCCAATAGCTGTGCCTTATGATGACTTGAATCAAATCCAAGAGCTGACATAATATCAATAAGAAATTTTGAACCAAACTTCCTATACAAGAAAGTTAAAAGGAGTGACAGGAAGGAGTTTACGATATGGAGACCGAGCAATCTCTGTAAAGTCTCTGTTTGGATAACTTCATCAGGACAATTATTATTGCCAAAGTCAACCTTGCAAATCTGCCTCCAACCTCTGGCGCTGTCCACTACCACTCATTAAGGTGTTACCATCAAAAACTGGCATGGAAGGCCATAACAAAAATCCATTAGAGTGGGGCTGGGCAAGGAGGAGGAGAGGTTTACAATTTATAATAACAACCAGGGATGCTGCTCCCCTCTCCTGGCTGAAAACAAGTGCCTTGCTCCGTGCAAGTGCCTAACAGGATGTCCCTCGACTTGTGGGTATCGTTAATTGGGCCTCAACTGCTCCACCTTTTTTAAATATTGCTCCGGACAGTCCTGTGACAAAAGACCTGTTATTTCGTTCGAGGTTGTAGAAGAAGACGATGCCCTCCTTTCACTGAAAAAGGATGCCCGCAAAGAATCTCCCCTTCCTACACCTCCAGTACCTGTCAAACGCCCCCGCCTGTAAATAGATTACACATTTTTTTTTAAACCTAATATTTCTTACTAATCGTTTTTATTATCGACTTCCATATTGTAATTTATTGTTTTGGTGTAATAGATATAATAAGCAATAAAAACTGTGAAATATATGTTGATAGTTTTTCACTCCCTACAAGAATTTCTTAGTAGGATAATCGTAACTATATGATGAAAAAATTATATAATATAAAAATATATAATGCACATGATGTACAATATGTATAGCATTAACACTACCAAATTACCGGAGATCGATGAACATCAGTGGAATAAGCCCTATAACAATCTTGGGCCAAAATGACAAAAATGCAATTTTCCATTTTTCTTTAAATTTAAACAAATTCTTCATAATTTGACGTTAAAAATGTTTGAGGCATGGATTTTGTAGATAATTAAATGTACTACAACTTTTATACATGCAACGTTTCTCTAAATGAAGTCTTCTTGGAGTTTTCGTGAGTCAAAGTGGCAGGAAAGTAAAATTTTGCAAAGCTTGAGATTTTACCCTTTTTTTGCTGCCCCATATCTCAGTAACCGTTAGTAGTACAAAAAAACTTAAAAAGCATATTTGTTGGAAATTTTGTCCTCTACAATTCAGCAGTTATAATGGTATGTGAGAAAATGCACAGGAAAGAAGTTATTGGCCAAAAACTGAAAAACGTGCCAACATTTCTCAATTTTTGACGTAAAAAAGTTGCCATGGGGCTCGAATGACGAAAACTTGGATTCATTACTGCCTAATGGTCCCAAACAACACATAAAAAATTCAGGACTACCAGACCTTTTGTAGGGTAGACCCCCTTTTTAAGTCTCTATTCATTGGACTATAAATACTTAATAATAATCTAGGTCTAACCAAATCCATATAATAATTGAAACAGAATTTCACCATATACCCTGCCACCAATAAACTTTTAAAGATGTGATTCCAAAAATAATAACCGTACTCTAATTGTTGTATTTTACTTTAGTATTGGAGTGTTCGTTGTAGGTCAGAGTTCCCGCATTATATAGGATCAATTTATGTTTGGATGGATTTAATAATTTAAGACACTAAATTAAATATGTAGGTAAAGTGTTTTTATGTATTTATTTATTGATAGGTAGTTTAAGACAATTTGTGGTATCACCTTAGCCCATAGCCTACTCCTTACTCAGTTGTTTTGGAAGAGGCCTTCGATTGGTAGATTTAAACCAAAATCTTCTAGATCACAATAATAGTTTTAGCTTATTTAGCGTGACTTCACAAAGATATACAGTAGTTCACAGTAAAAAAACAAATTAACTGAAATAATATAGAATTAATACACTTCAGAAGTGATTAAATTAAGTGATGGCGGCAAAAAACAAACCACCAAGCTTATTGTCAACAAAAATCACAATGCAGTAATCTCTGCAACCTTCTTGATCAGTTTGCATGTACTTCGTAAGTTATAAAACCAAAAAAAAATATTTATTCACAAATAAATTTGTATAGGTTTATCAAATAAAATTAAAAGTATATATGGAAATTAATTGTAAATATTTTCAAAATTTAAATTTGTTTTTACTATATAGACAACTATTTTTGAACTCAAATAATTTTGTTAATGAAATATCAGAAGCCATTTGATACGCTCATGTGAATTATCTAGCAGAACATTTTTAGGTGACCATCTCTCCTGTATATCAAGTTTTTGTTTTTAATTTTATTTTGATTAATTTGTACTGTAAACTTTATATTTGAGGCTAGGACAACAACTGCGAACATCAGTTAGTAGTAAAAGTACCGGTACCCTATATCTATAAGTAAATAAAAATGTCAAGAAGAATGAACTTCAACTTGCAGTAGATTTAAGTAAAAAATAAATCATTGTAAAGGATTTACATTAAATCACAAAAAAAGACATAATTATAAATTTAATTGAATGCAAAAATAACAAACTGTGGTGTGTAGATCAGATGCAAAGTTGGGTTTTTTGTCTTTTGCCTTACACTTTTTGATACCCTTGGTAAAATTTTAAATCTAAATATTTGTCTCTTATTTCAATTAATTATGTCTTATTTTAAAACCTTTATTTCAGATGGATCTAAAGCACTTAGCAACTATGAAGAACTTTATAATGCTTCCGACAATCAATCCAACAACGAGTTCAACGTACCTCTAAAAACTTTTATCCAAAGACTGAACGAACTAAAAACAGATCCACCTATGGATGAAGATATATACTTAACCAAACAAACCACACTACTACCAGAAACCGAAACTACCTCAGAACAAAACACTCTATCAACAATTGCAGAAACAGCTGACACTATGACAACACTTTCGGAAATACTTAAAATTAACCTTTTACCATCTTTGGATAAAGTGGACACACTTCCTCCACAGTTTTTGACAAAGCCACCTCGTTATGACAAACCTCATCCTTGTTTACGACAATGTGTCGAAGGAGCAACACCGATGACTTGTAATTATAGGTTTGAGATAGGTTGGTACTATGCCATGAGCAAAGCGTGTCATAACTGTGCGACAAACTTCACTGATTGTTACAGACAAGATTGTATTTCGGTCGATGGAATGAAGAGGACCCTGATTGTGGTTAACCGATCTATACCTGGCCCAAGTATTGAGGTAAGCAGTCATAATCAAATTTACATGTGAAATTAAGATGGTAGAAGTTACATTCAAATAGAGAATAGTCTGGTAAATATTAATTTCGAAAAACAGTAAGCCTAACCCATATTCAGCTACATATAATTATTTCAATAAAACAAATTTCAAACAATTACTTTACTTCCAACTCACTTTTTTCAATTTCTTCTTTTCTTTGTAGTAGGCCTGCTCACAAATTGAATAAACGTAATTTTTCATAATGATATTTTTGTAAAGTACCCTATAGTAACTTTTTATATCAATTTGGATTGTGTTAGTAAAATAGCTATTATATAAAATTTGTCATGGTACATTGTAGCATGGTATGTAGTACTTTTTTTCATGATTAACAATAGATTGATTAATAATAGTCAATAATATTAATCTTATTCATCTATTTTTATAAAAACATCTATTTGTGTTTTAAGTAAGTTAGTGTTACTACTATTTAACTCTAAAAATAAACAAATCATTTGTTTTAATCAATAGATAGATGTGGCAAATCTCCTAAATCTTTGCTATATGTACAGCCTAGCTGTTAACCATATTGTGATTTGATATTTTTTATGGATTGTATGGTAATAAGTAAATGTATGCTATGATTTTGTATATGTTTTGAAATCAATAATTTGAATACTAAGAAAAGATGTATTTACTTATTAATTGGAGGAGATAATCTTCATCATGTCACATTACAAAATGTACTTTATGGTCAAAAGTACTGGCAAATGCTTTTCAAAATAATGCAAAAACCAAGTCAAATCATTCTAATTATTAGTAAAAGATCTATATGCATTTTCTCAGCAGAAGTTTCCGAGTTCAATAAAAAATGACAAGCTTTAAAGGACAAAACATATACCGTACACAGTTTTAATAATTTTATGAAAATAAGACACTGACAAAAAGTTGTCTGTCTCTACCTACCAGTTACAATTAATTGTCTTACAAGACAACTCCATAAGCATTTTAAATTCCGAAGTGTGCACAATATGCATGCTATGATTCTGTAATGGACTAATTGGAGGGAAACAGGAACTTACCTGGAATGTACTGGGAAACAAGATCTAAAACCGTGTTAGCCATTGAAAGAAGAGATGGAGCTGTAGGGTTGTCTCTGAAGATTGAGGTTCCTGTTTCGAATTCAAGCGAATACCAAGGATGTTTATTGTGTAGCCTTGTATAGAAACAGTTCTGTAATTCTGTTTTAGTACAATCTTAAATATCAGCAACAATATGTTAATTTCTTGAATTTTCAGTTTGTTGGTTTAAACTAGGTTTGGTCATATTTTTGTTCAAATTGTGTTCATAATTATTTTATTTTGTATTTATATTATGTTTTATAAGTGTTATTTATAGGCCTACACTATTTTTGCATTTTAGAGTTATGAAACAAAATTTCTAAGGTTGTAACTTCATTCATTTAAATCAAGACGTGCTTATCAATCTTAAAGTCAATTGATTGACCTAACTTTAACAAATTTACCATGGCATATTGTCTCAAATCAATTACAACCTGATTACCTTATATCAAACTATCTTTCCACATTATTTTTCACTTCTTCCAGGTGTGCTTTGGTGATACAATCATTGTTGATCTAGAGAACCGCATGCCTGATGAAACTGCTTCCATACATTGGCATGGTCATCACCAGAGAGGTTCCCCGTTTATGGATGGTGTTCCATTCATCACTCAATGTCCAGTCCTACCAAACAATATGTTCCGTTACAAATACTTAGCAGCTAATCCTGGAACGCACTTCTGGCATTCTCACACTGGTAAGTTTCAATGTTATAAGAATGATTAAATGGTATACAATCATTTAAGTACCTGGGAAATACTCTGCATACTGTAGCTGAATAATACAGGTGGTAATCAGCAAATGTGGTAGGCTAACTTTTATTCAACGTTTTGTCTGTGAGGATTTTTGTTTTTTCTATTCTGGAATGGTTCATTTCACCCTAGACACTTCTGCCTAAAAGATGTATTTTCTACTTCCTGTCCTATACCCAGCAAGCTTAGTTCTATGACATTTATTTGGTCTAATATCTTCCTCTTTAAATCACTTATTTCTTTTGAGTTCATGAAATTCCATATATTGATAGTCCTATGGGTCCAAGTGCCTCACACTTCAATATTAGATGCTCTTTAGTAGCAATTTGTTGATCCACAGCCTGCATTTTTAAGTGCCTCGGGTTAAGGTCAGTATATACAAATTAAATAAGTTCTGAAGTGTTATGTTTTGGAATATGTAATAAAGATATATTTTAGTATATTAGTTATTAGAGTTAGTGTTTTGTATGTTAAGGTATTAACCAGTGAGACAGACCAGGAAGTATAGTATAAATACGGAAATTGTAGCAAGGTCCCGTGAGAGTTCGTTAAACGCGGAACACGGAACTCGTGTTGCTATGGTTTGTGTTGGAGATGACAACAGGAAGCTAGACGGGTTATAAAGTATAATCCGAAGCTAGAATCTGGGCCAGAGGATTGTGGTCGATGGGCCAGAGTAGAGTGGTCGTGTGACCAATGAGGGGCTGCGAGTTAGGCCAGTCTGTTGTTAATGTGTTGGGCCGGAAGTTAGGCCAATTCATCGTGAAAAGTGCGGCCAGGAAATCGAGACGGGGCTTTCCGATCAGCTCGAAGTTTGGACCTCGAGATCTCAAGTGAAAGAAGTACCTGCCGAAGACAACACACTGAGTGAGCAAAGCAAAGTATTTTGGTCTATTGTTAAAGTCACATTGTATTCAGAGTTTTGGGGTTTCACATAAACGTAACACACAATCCAGTCTGTCTTATGAAGGTCAATACCTAGTAAAAGAAATTTATGTAGCATAAGTGTAGCTAATGTGAGAAATTGTATGTTATCTAGAATTGCAAAGGCGTACAAATAAATCAATGTTAAAATAAGTATTACCACTGAACCACTGAATGTATTATTATTGATCTGTCCCTTTGTTATTAACACATTGTAGCGTTTGAACCCGGGTAAAGAGGGTAGTAGTATTTTTTCCAACCCTAATAGAAGCTTAAAATATCCTCCTGCTTTCACTTACTTTGTGAGACTACATAGTACATGGTGAGTTTTTGATTAGGTTGTTGCAGTAAGCCCCAACGGGTTACTATTGCCTTAAAATCAACTTACATCAATGAACTTCATGCAGGTAAGCTAACACCTGAGATACAAATTTGTCAATGTAAGTAATCTTTTAGTTTGGCAATGTCCCTCTAGCGTCTGACACTTTGTTTTTGAATCAACCCATACTCATGCCTGGTCCTTGATGCATTTATTCCTATGCTCCAGCTGGCTCAATGAAAGAGAAAGAGATCTGAATTTGTTTTCCCCCCATTTCATCTACCTTGTCATTTCTCTCACATCCACTGTGGTTAAGAAACTGTTTTCAAGTGTTCACTTCTTTTATAAAACATTTCTGAATTTTAACATGCACACCCATCTATATGGTCCAGAATATAGGTGGAACTAAAATTTCAGTTCATAACACACTAATATTCCAGGTGTCCAACGTGGAGATGGTGCACTGGGGAATTTCATTGTAAGAGTACCACGGACTCAAGACCCTCATTCGGATCTTTACGAATTTGATCTGCCAGAACATACAATCACTCTTCTCGACTGGTCGCATCAGTTAGGTGTTACTATGTTCGCTGCACATTATCATAGCGATGGAGACAATAAACCTGAGTCTATGATAGTAAATGGCAGAGGAAGATATTACAATGATACCGTCAAAATGACTAATACTCCATTGGCAACGTTCTCTGTTAAACAGGTGAGTGTATCATTTTTGTATTTTGGACGAAGAATTGATTTTCCATAACTTCTTTACTTTATACCAGTTAGATTAATGGAGACCGGACAAGCAGTGTATAGTGCACTTAAATCAATAGCCAATAATTAGAGCCACACCTACACAAACATTTGCTTCTCGGTCACCCAGCTTCTCCTGGAAACTCTGAAGCAAGGAGTATTTTCGGCAACTGTTTCAGCGATAATTTTCTCAGTTTTTAAGATATAGAAATAAACAAGACGAGATTTGAAAGAGGAAAGACCAAGGTGTTAAAACAGTTTGAGTAGAATAAAAATCAGATAATTAACTCTTAAAATACAAAGGGTCAAAACTCACCTTTTCCCCTAAAAAAACAGTACATTGATAAATCTAAATTGAATAATTTGAAAGAAAGGCAATTAATATTAATGTTGTATTTTTGAAAAAGCAAGAAATGACCAATCCAAACACAATAGGCTACCACTTCTCTATAATAAAAAAAGTATGTTAATTCCATCAAAACTTGCAAAGTTTATTGTAATTTTATACATCGTTGATATTTTGTACAATTCTTCAAATTCTGCATAGATTTGTATGCAGTTATATTTAAACAAATATAATAAATTTTTTTGCTTATTACCTTTTATATTGTTAGTACTGAAAACACCTGTTATTATCACCAAAGCATCACAAGCAACAACTTTTTTTAGAAAGAAGAGTGCTGCCAACCTTTTAAGCACATTGACACTGTTTCAACATTAAACTGTGAGTTTAAATGGGAAACACTTTACAACACTAACTAAATAACATAAATGTCTGGAAAATAAAATAACAAATAAAAAAATTTAAATTATCAATAACGAACATGAATTATTTAAATATTAATTAATAATAATAAAATTATATTAACTTAAAATTATATTGTATTAAAAGGGTATATTATAAGAGCATTGAGCATACAAAATGAACGTTTGATTACAACAATGCCAAAACGTAAGAATTAGGCTGAGTATTTATTTTAATAAAAATTAATTTTGTGTATCGCTTCTGTACAAAAGGTAAGATGACAAAAAAAAAAAAAAATGAATGGGTACCATAATGTTATTCAAAATAAATGCCTTTTTAGACAATACCTTTGTGCAAATTTGTTGGGATTTCTGCCGCAATATGGTGTAAAGACGTATTGTAAATTTTACCCAAAAATGTAAAGTAAATTAAACTGGTCTATAAAATAAAAATGCCATAAATAAAAGCTATTTATCTCATGTTTTATTTTAAAATTTCAGGGCTCAAAATATAGATTTCGTTTGATTAATGCTGGAGTTCAAAATTGCCCGATTGAACTTTCTATTGATAACCACATGATGAATATAATAAGTGGTGATGGTTTCGATTTAAAACCTAAACTTGGTGAGTAAAAATGTCATTACTTTTTGTATTATTAGATAGTAGGTTGTTGCATGAACAATTTTCATTTCCTCCAAGAAGATATTTAAAATTTTAATTTATTTTATTCACTTTAATAAAATTCAGTTTATTTAAAATAAATATTGAAAAATATCAGTGGGATTGTTGCAGTGGATGCGTTTGTTTCGTATGCTGGTGAACGTTGGGACTTTATTCTGGAAGCTACCCAAGATATTGACAACTACTGGATGAGGTTCACTGGACTGATGGACTGTGATGAGAGATTCAACAAAGCTCATCAAGTTGCCATATTGCATTACGAAGGTGCTTCTTATCAGGAACCTGAAGGCACTGTTGGTTATAACGTCCATGACAGGAGAGACCTGGTAAGATGTTTGTTGCATTAATAATAGTTTCCCCACATAACTTTATTTGTTTAACTGTACTTTCCAGTTATAAATTACATGTTATTTGCAGTTTATTTTTCACTCAAATTGTTGCTGAGTGTATACAAGTAGTTGTTCTATCACCAAACATCATTAGTTGTAGAAAATTTCAACACTATTAAGTACTAGGAGGTTCCTCCTGCATGCTTGCACAATTTGTTGTGAACAAAATATTTTAAGAAAGCCTATTTTTTAAGTTATGCATTCCTGTTAGGTATACAGTAAACAAACAATACTGAAAGTTATGATCTATTCCAAATGATCACTTGATTATTGTTGTCATAGCAATGATATTGTTTGTTGATTTTGAATCGAGCAGTATATTATATTAACATCAGTAAGAAAATTACTGTGGAAAACTATTTCAGCTCATACAGGATTAGCCACAAAAACAAGCCTAGCCTAATTCAAGTTGCAAATAAATTTTAGGTGTGTTTTCAACTATCGTACCTCCACCCACTAACAAGGTAATGCTCTCAGCCATAGAAACATTCTGTCAAACTGAAAGCATAGATACCCAACCTAAAGGTTATACTGCCCATCCAATATCAGTAATAATGAATAATAAATAATATTGATAATAAAATAATGAAAATCAAGGATAGCTATTTCATCAAGTATTGCAGTTACAACAAAAAACTACTTCTCAAAATGAGCCTTTGCTGGTCATCAATGAGGTGTATATTAAAGTGTTTCCTTATAATATCGGTAAGTGTTTGAAAAAATGCAAGGTAATGTACCATACATTAACAATGATATACGATAGTTCGGAATTTGTATATATCATGTGATTTTCTGAAGAATGCTACATTTAACTTATCGAAATTGATTTATAAATAAACAACTCAGTCTTGGTTTCACTCTTTCAGACGTCATTATTATTAAGAAAGCCCTCTTTGTTGTGCAGCATCTTAAAATGGCATCCTGGCTTCTTATTTCATTGAGGATACTCATATTATTATTTCATTCATCTAACTCCTCTGATCTAACAACACCTAATGTGCACATATGAAGTATTCTAAAAGAAGGAGTTTTTACACATCAGTTACCGAAACCATTGGCAAGATGAGAATATTGTGGCAATTGTAAGGGAAATGGCTCAACCCAGTTTTAGATACATGTTTAAGAACCTAAGGAGATATTATGAGTAATGCTTAGAGCGCAACGTCAAACACATACAACATGTATTCTGTCACAAAAAACTTTGAATTGTAGTTCTTTTTACTTGAACTATGCAATTTCTGAACTATTTATATTTATTAAAAGTATTTTTATAAAATAAATTTCCAAATCTCTATATTTACTTTGAAATTTTATTTTATGTTTAAACCACGTATGTTGATTTATTCTTTTATCAGTAATAAATTTTTAAATTTTTTTTGAAATAACCTTTGTTTAAAGGAAGTACATTTTAACAAAATATTTATGTTTCAGCAACTGAACTCACTTAACGTAAAACGTGTGGAAGAAGGAACACTGAGTATTCCTGATTTAGTATCTTTGGATGGTGATGATGACCCTAGTCTGAAATTAGTCCCGGATCATCAGTTGTACATATCTTTTGATTTCTACCCTAAGGATAACCCTCATTACCACAAGCCAAGGCTGTATGGATTCTGGGAAGGTAAAAACATACTTTGACTAATTTTTTGTTGATATTTTGAAGAGAGGTGTCATTAAAAATATTAACCCTTTGCACTCGGATGGCCAGTACTGCTGGCCATACGCTATCCTCAGTCAGCTCTGAATATTTACCGCATTAGACGTCCTCACAGCTCGAATGGCCAGCCTGACTGGCCGCTTACGTTACTGTTTCAGCTCTGGCACCATCTTCACCGTAAGTCGTCAACAGCTCTGAATTTATTTTTCACTACAACCTGAAATGTTGTTAGTGGGTAT
>JAGFPH010004148.1:53905-71862 GCA_018207615.1 Philaenus spumarius
CTCTGAATTTATTTTTCACTACAACCTGAAATGTTGTTAGTGGGTATTTATTTTTGTTTAGTAAAATCATGGGCTTTTAGTAACTCTTTTATCTTGCCATACAAAAAAAGTAGATATATTTATATTGTTATTGGTGAGTTTTTGGTTTAGCTGTAAATATACAGTTATAATATATTTTAATGAATAAAATAAACCATTGTATACAACTTATCTAACAATATGTTTTGGTAATTTAAAATAAAACAAAATCAAGTACTTTTTAATTGCATAATAAAGTAGATAATATACTGTCCTTTAATTAGTTTTTTAATTGCAATTACGTTTTAATTTTGTTTACTGAATGAACATTTTTGAATCATAGTCCCATATGAAGCTCTGGATGGTTGATTTATTTCTTGTTTAACAATATCATGGGCTTTTAGTAACTCTTTTATTTTTCCATATAAAAAAGTAGATATATTATATTTTTATTGGTGAGTTTTTGGTTTAGCTGTAAATATAAAGTTATAATATATTTTAATGAAAATATAAACCTTTGTATACAACTTATCAAACAACATTTTTGGTAATTTAAAATAAAACTAAATCAAGTACTTGTTAACAAAAAACACTTGAAAGCAATAATAAACTAATTAACTTTTGTTCTATTAAATTACTTCAAAATTTTAAAAAACACTAGGCTAGACCACCGCAACGTAAACCTAAACTGCTGGTAAGGTTATAATGTAACGAATATTGCTACGTTTAGATACAACACAGACCAGAAAAAAAGCGGGAATTAATTAGTTTAATATTTGGACTCTTGATTTCAGCACAATTCAGACAAAATAAAACTACCGGTACTAAAAATAAATTAATGCAGATCATTTGTGTGGCCAGTCCTACTGGCCATCCGGGCGTTCGAGGGATTTTACCTTGCTCAGTACTGCTGGCCATCCGAGCTGAGAGGAACGTAACTTGCAAAAACAATTCAGACTTGATAAAGAAATGGCTGTGGCCAGCACTACTGGCCATCCGAGACCAGAGGACTTTTATTAAAAATCCTACCAGAGTGCAAAGGGTTAATAGTCTCAAACAAAATCATTTTATGCAAAATAAAATTGTATGGTTAACTGGTGTAATCTGTCAAACAATGGATCTTCCTGGAAATGAAGATTTGTTACAAAAATAATTAATTATATAAAATATTTCATCTTTTAATTTCAAACTAAACTGCACACATTTTGATTACCGTATTTAAAATTAAGTTCCTCCAGGCAATGTTTGAAAAAATATGTTTCCTTCTCCATTACACATACATACTCAACAACAATACAAGTTTACAACAATTTTACAAAATCCTGTGGAACAATATTTTTTTATAAAAATACTTTGTTCCTTGAAGATTTGAAGGTAGCAAATGTTTTAATCTTTTGGAACACCCTAACACTGGTCAACTGAAGGTTCATTTGCAGATCATTCAGAAATTTGCCAAAGCACAAGTTCTGTCACGATTGATATTGTTTCAAGGCCTTTTATTTTAGGATATCAAAACTATGTTTTTTGTGATTTTTCAGTTATTTTTGGAATTGTTGCTAAGAACCCATTTCACAAAGTACTGCAACAATATTTTGTTAGCAATATTGTTACAGGTACACATATACTTTACAATTACAGGAAAACTATTGCAGATCCAAACTTTTAATAGGTTTTCAATTCAGGCAGTGTTCTCCAATACTGTGTTTGGGAGTCGGCACCTTCTTTCACTGGACCTTACCATGAATGTATAATTTATTCAAGCCATGGTTGTGTTGAGTATACCTGTTTGTGTTAATGAGCTGTTATTAATATCATTTTGGTACGATTTTCGAAATGGTGGCTCTTGATACGGGAGTCTATCTCACACTTCTTGGTTTATTTGATTATAATATAACCTAAAATTTCACTTGTTACTCCTACTTGAAAAACATACATTATCTTTACCTATATTTGAACCGTGGACCTTAAGCTTACACATGGGCGCCGGGAGATATGTACAAGACGGTGCAGTTGCACCCCTCTGGTTCGAAAAATAAAGAAATATTTACTCTAGGAAAACTAAATAACCACAAGTGCTTTTTACGAAATATTTTGTATTGAACCAAACACATTAAGAATAATATTACGAGCACCTAGATCACAACATTTATTGTTATGATACATAAAAACTTGTTATCGGTTATTTTTCAAACAAAAACTTCAACCTTCTTGGCTTCTGTCCAAACCAACTAGTTTATCATTCGCCTGTATTTGTTTCCTGCGATGGCTGTGATAGTGTGTTATGTTCATGTTCTTAATGGTAATTTCCTTAAGGTCTGTTTGTGTACGTATATGTAAGGCTTCTTTTATTCCCCGCGGCAGGTCGCATCGGCCTGTCGCCGCGATTTTGTAAGTGCATTGCTCTAAATAGGTACTTTTATTCAAAAAGGAGCGGTGTGTCGCAGCATTTTGTAGATTCAGTCGCCTGCACTTAGAAATCGCTGGCGACGAGCGGTTCCTATATGCATTGGGTTGTATAGGACCGTTTATTCCACGCGGCAGCCCGCTCCCGCTTTCGCATTGCTGCCAACCCAAGCCACCTCGAACCTCACGACACTTGGCCTTGTTATTCAGCTGGGGGTGGGGGTATTCCAGACCCCGGTGTTTTTGCAAACCCCTGTATTCAAACCTTACGGCACCTATGAGCTTACATCCAGATACGCTAAGATTCTCAGTAGATGGGCGAGGGGATTCTAGAAGGAGGTTTAGAGAACCTAAACATAATTTTAAACAAATTTTATTATCTTTTGCTTCTACAATTATAGTTTTTTTAATATCGGTGTAAGTACAAGTTTAATGCACATAATTTCTTTGTAAAACATTACACATGACAGTAGAAATGTTAAAGAATAGTATTTTTGTTAATGTAATATTTATTGGAAAAAACAAACTACACTTTTTTCTTACTTTTGGAAAACAAATTTTATGGGTTTTTCTTCCAAGTCCAATTCTTTCACTCTCTCCCTGTACACTCAAAACATGCTTATACTTGACAGATGTTTTTCTGACATGTGGTGGTCTTTATGGACTTTTTTCACAAGTGCTCCAAAAGTCCCCCAATATTTCTCATACATCCTGCAACTGAGGAGAATATACAAGCCATTTAAATTCATTTAACCTGCTTTATTTCTTAAAATTATAAGAAAAATGTCAAACCCAAATATTTGTCAACATTTAATATTTTACATCATCAGACACATTATTCCTTCCTAATTATTGTAATGCCACTATCACACTAATGGTGAAAACAGGCTGTGAGATGCAGTTTGCTTGTATAAACATAATTAAAAAGAAAAAAGAGAGAATTTTCGACTGGTCTTTAGGATACTACACAATATAAAGACTACACAATATGAATAAAATTGAGAGAAATTTCTAGGTTTAAGCAGCTCTTAGACTTTACAAGGCAGTCTAGTTAGCTTTTTAGCCAATTAGGTTTATAATTAATTGTAACTTATAAACTTAACTGTTTCAGTATCCAAGAAGGAAAGAGTATACACACCTCAGTTCAACTTTATCTCGATGAAACTTCCAGCTTTCCCTCTACTGAGTCAGTATCAGAATATTGAGAACAATACTTTTTGTGATCACACAACATTGCAAAACTGTGACTCCAAGTTCTGTGAATGTACTAATGTCATCAACATACCTCTGGGAGATGTAGTGGAACTTATTCTTATTGACAAAGGCAAGTATAAATACCTCTTTTATAAACTGAAATGTGACAAACATTAATCTATACTTTTTGCTACAAGGGTCAGTCCTTTGTACTTATAGAATCTTTATTATATTTATTATTTATCTGTTGACAAAACACAATTATATAGCAAGTGTTACTTTCTTTAACCTAAAATTTAATACAAATAAGTTTCAAATATACTTAATACAATCATTATAAGTTTAACACCTCACTTTAGAGCCATTACAAAAATAACAACGCTTGCATCTGAAACCTGCTTTACAGTCTTACAAAAATTATAGCAGAATTTAATACAAATAAATGTATGTAAAATATAATGTACTCAATACAATCATTATAAGTTTAAGAAGTCACTTTAGAGACTTTACAAAAATAACAACACTTGCATTTCAAACCTGCCGACTTGTGAAAATCATTGTGGGGGCCCAATTGGTAAAATAATTGTACACCCAAATGGCTAATACATTACATAAAACATATGTTATGAGGAGTTCCCACTCTGAAAACTAATTTATTTCTACCCACATATAGAATATAGAAGGACTGCAATCTTAGGATTTAATAAATACTAACTAGTATTAAAAGTGCGCTACTTACAATATAAACACTAAGAACACACTTTTATACTCATCTTGAAACCACAGTTTTCCACTACTATTCTACATAAATAACACCATTAAAATTTTGTTATTTGTCATAGTGCTGGACCAGATGGGAATTCCCTTCTACATAAAATTAAGCTTCTTGCAGGAACTTAAAATTGTTCATCATCATCAAAGTGCTAGGACCTAAACCATTAATAGATGAAAATCACTCTGAGCCAAATCTAGACTTTACTGTACTTATATCGAATGATCATAAACATTCTATTTAAATTGATGCTACGGATATTTTGTTTACCGAATGGTGTTAAGGCAACCATTTCTGTACAAAAACAGGAAACCATATCTGTTATTCTTCATGGGATTTCTTTAGTTTTTTCAAATGTTTACAATAGACGTTAAAGTGATGGTCATTCCACATTCCATAAGCTTCAGAAACAATACTCTTTTTTATACTTCAGTACATGGTTGCCATAACTTTCCTGGTAGTTAAGTTTGCTGGGCATTTTTTGGTTTGCTTGGTGAACCCCATACTTTTGACTGTTGTTTTTCTCAGAGTGTATATGTAAGACAGCCAAATCTCATTGCCCGTGACAATTCTGTTGATAAATTCTTTTCTTCTCCATTGTTACATGAAAGAAAGTCCCAAGGTCTTTAAAAAAATTTTCAAACAGCTCCATTGTCCTAGTTTTGTGTCACTTGTAATCAGCCAACGAACTTCACAAATTCGTTAATGTTTTAGCACCCAATGTTTTTTTGCCACCAAAGATTGTATTATTTATTGTACATTACAATTGTCAAGATCAATTGTAGCACTCATTATTAACTTGTGAATATAAACAACCAACCTCAAAATGACTATTTCTGTTGTTGCTAATATCTCACTTAATGATTTCTGTAAGATTCTCTTTAAAAAACATGCCTCATATTATATGATGTAGAACAGTGAAATAAACATACAAGTTGATGTGTTAATACTATATTTTATTTATGAATAAGAAATTATGAATGTTATTATAGATAAACTTGACTATTATTATGACTTTTTCTATTGTTATACAGTTTTAAGTTAGGCCTACATAGGATTAGAAATTGATAAATTGAGAAGGCTGATGGAAGAACATAATTTAAATTTAAAGATGTATTTCAGGTGTTACCTACAATGCAAACCACCCTTTCCACCTCCATGGACATGGCTTCAGAGTTATTGGAATGGACAGGTTAGGTGAAGTAACTGATGAGGAAACAATAATGTCCCTTGACAAGGCTGGACGTATCCATCGTAACTTTACAAACCCTCCATTGAAAGACACAGTCACAGTTCCAGATGGAGGGTATACTATTGTACGGTTTCACGCAACGAATCCAGGTAAATTTGTGTTTTGTTTTATTATTTTTATTTGAATCCTCTAGTTAGAACATAAATACATAATTTTACTATAGATGAGAGTGGTGTAAAATTCATTCAAATTCTATGTAAATATATTATTTTTTTAGTTTTAAATGTAGGGTAACATAATATATATTTATAATAAATTTTTTATTATAAATTTTTTAGCAGTGGTGGATCAGTGAGGGACAGGGGGGCAAACTCCTTTGTCATAGTCTGGAAGGATTTAGGATTTTTCGCTAATAGAATTTGTAGTGTAAAATCACTACAATTAATTAAATATTTTATATGATTTGTTTAGATTTGTTTAAATGTCAAGTTGAATAATTTGTAAATAAGAACAATTTTAAATTAACAATTTAATGATATTGTATAATGTACATTGTTTTAACCTCGAAAAGTTAAATGTTATAATACGTGAGTTGTCTTTTAGCAAACGAAACTCGTAAAAGTGGGAATTAGATAACAAGACAGCTAAACAAAGCAGCGGGCAGTATACTTTTGAAGGAGTTTATATATAGTTCCTACATAATGAATTGTTAAACTCCACCAGGCCAAGCTGTGACAATTCAAAATTTATAGTTTCATTATACTCTTTATCTGACATTTTCACAGTAACACTTTCATTAAGCACCTTCAGAAAAAGAGTCTGGACAAACGTACTGCTTCTGAAACAATGAAAGAAAATATGAAAATCAAATGATAAATATTTTCTTCGCCTTTTTTAAGATTCATTGCCCCACCTTAACAATGATTTTCCTCTGGAACTCAAAAAATAGTATGCCTCTTAGCCTCCTTTCCTAATAGTTAAAATAGCACAGAAAGGAGTTTCTCCCCCCTGAAATTACTTGGTTCTTGGTTGAGGATCCGGAACACTCAAGACAGACTCAAAACCCATTCTAGTTCGTACACACAGAGGCGTTGTAATTAATATTGCTGATGTAATAAATTTGCCCAAAAATATTGATACCGGTATTTAGAATATTTTTATTGTAAATTTATATTTAGTAAATAACTGATTTTAAATCAGAATTTAGAATTTATTAAGCGCAATAGTTTTTTATTTGTTAAACAATATACACTATTTATACTCCTGTCTTACAAAAATATATTTTTAGTTCTAACAAAAATATGATTAATTTGTTTATTGTATGACAAATTGTATATATTATTATATCCTTGAGAAGTGGTAGTAAATATACTTAAAAATTGCAGAAGTAAAAGGGACCTTGTAGTATTTCTCAGCTAATGATTTTTGTATTTGACACAAAATGGTGGCCTATATATTTGATTCAAACCAAAATGGCAAAGTTAGAGCAAGGAAATTGCATTATTTCTCGCACTCATAAGCCTGAGTACAATTTGTGAGTTATATCACATGAAAGGTAATTAAATTTACTACAATCGTGTGCAAAGGTATTCCAGGTACAGTCCCCAAAATAAAGAACAACATTCATAGTTAACTCCCAGTACTTAATATTAATTATTCCCGGATAAGAGAATTCGGCTATAGTAATGCGGCGTTGCTGCTTACGTTTTTTTTTATTATTAGTGCCAAATCAAGACATGATACACTAATAATTCAATTTGATTTAATTTCATGAACTGCATGCCTTCAAGTTAAGTTGGTTTGAATTTATTACAATCTGCCTTTTATATTACAGCATCTATAATCTATAATTGAGCGCAGCAGATAATAATTTGTTAGGTTTGTTAGTTTGGGAAACACTTGACTAGAAGGTAGATACGTTGACGATAGTTTATGAGATTTTTTTCAGATTTCCATTTGGTAACACTACTCCCTATAAAATTAAATTTAATAAGTGGGTACAATGAAGGAACTGTGACACACAAAGGGACACTCATGCTGAAAAAATAAGAGGAACATAATTTTCAACATAATAATGAATAAATCTACTACAATATATCAACTGCAAATAAAGAAGGGTAATTCTTTAACATTAAAATAAACATGTATCTGTTTTAAGCATAAATCATTTACAAATGTTTTCAAATTTCAGGCTACTGGCTGTTTCATTGTCACATAGAGTTCCACGTTGAAGTAGGAATGGCACTTATATTTAAGGTTGGCGAACACTCAGACTTTCCACCAGTGCCTCCTGAATTCCCGAAGTGTGGTAACTATTACAATCCAACACAAGTACACTCAGGTGCGACTAAAGAAATAGACTTTCACGCTGGAAATACATTATCGTACAATGTAACTCACCAGGATAATGAGGTTGACTCTGTTTTATCATTTAGTCACTGGTGGCCTTATGTTTCTAACCAGACCCGAGCTTCCAGTAGTGGGGTTAGGTACTGCAATAATGCTGTTATAACAGTTTTAATAGTTTTCATATTGAATGCAGTTTATTTATAAAATGAATAATAACCATACGATTTGTATAAATCTTGTTTGTGGCTAAGCGTCTACGAATCGAAAACAACTTTGTGAATCTTTCAAAATGAATTATGTAGTGTGAATGTCAAAAATGTTACAAATTAAAAGAAAATTTAGAGTTCAACTATACTATCAAGTGAAGTTGCATTGATGTGGAAGCGAGAATAGTACTGTATTCACTTAATTTACTGCTGTATTATAATTATTTATAAGAACATGTACTCTTGGTTAATTTTATACTGTATGCAGTTTACTGAAATTAATTACAGATAAACTAATAAAAAGAAAGGAACCAGAAAAATGTGAATTAGAGCTAGGAGTCAAGGGTCCCGTACCACCAGCCGTTCCTAAAGCTTGACCAAAATAATATTAATAACAACATATTATCACACCATTACCATGCGCAAAACTTGAATAGTTATACATTGGATTTTAGCTGCAGTATCTTCGAAAATAGAAGTCAATGACAGAATTTTTTAGCATTATTTTAAATTTGTTGAATAAAAATAGTTTTAATGACCTAAAATAAATCATACCCTATACATGACAATCATACATTATTTTAACGCAGATTGGCATGCTTTATAACTATGTCAAATATGAACTATGTCAATATTGTTCCTGAGAAATTTTGCTGTGACAGACAGACAAACAAACAAGTAATCTTATAAGGATTCAGTTTTTCCCTTTAAGTGATGGAACCTCAAACACCACAATGCAGATTTTTTTTCATAACTTCACTGCCTCCCTCTCGTATTATATCACAAATAATTAACAAAATTTACATTTTCTAATATCAACACAAATTATGAAGAAAAATAAAAAACTATCTTTAAAACTGGAATAATTTCTTTATGATGAGATTTTTAATGAGCAATTAATTATGGATTGAAAAATATCAACGATAAACACATTTATTTTTTGAATATTATTTTAAAAGAAAATTTTTAATTAGTTATATTATTTATGTGTATATAGATGTTTTCCAAGTGGATATATTTACATCACAGAGTATATTTTGTAATCTTATTATTTTATTGTGATTCTTAATCTCTCTCATATATGATTATACTCTTGTAAATAAATGTACTTTTTTATGTAAATATAGCTCCACATGTATATTTATTATGTAGTTTTAAATTCTAGTGATAGTTAACTTAAGTAAGGTAAAGTAAATAAAAATAACTCTATTTTTGTTCTGATTTTAAAGTTGGTTTCTAACTATGGATACAATATATTTTTATAATAATTCCAGATAATTCTTCAGGCACTTTCCATTATAGACTGTAGAATTTTGATAGTTTCCTATCAACTCCTTCTATCAGTTGAAAACCATACAGTCACAAAAATAGCAAACATAACTAACATAAGAATAAAAGCTTAATTTTTTCTGTTGTTGTTTTGTGTCTTCGATACATATATGTGTTTATATTCCTGATTGCATTTAACAATAAAACTTTTACTGACAGCTCATTATTAGGCCCGAGGGTCTAAATACATACTCTTAAAATGTTGTGTATTATATTTTAAGTACTGTACACAATTATAAAAGGTATTTGCACATATACATTAGCAAGTTTCTCGATACAACAATATTTTAAAAGTAATTTTTTACTTATTACAATATTAAGACAGGTACTGTTGTAACTTTAAACTTCATAAAGTAAAGAATAATATTTTATTTAGATCAAGATATACTAGTAATAAACTTATTTTGGTACCGGTAGTCAGAAATTGGCAATAGTTTATAGGATATTACAAAAATTAACAATAATTAATCAATAAACAAAAGACAAATTCTTTACCAAACTGTACTTGGTGATATATTTTCAATGAAAAATATTTGCTTGCAACAATTAATTACACAATCTTAGCTTTACACGATTTTGGAAACCTAATTACAATTTTATCAAATGTTAGCTCATTATAGTTCATAAATACCTGTGTATCACTTTTTTTTGCTGCTCACAGTCCTGTTTAATGTCTCTATATTTAACGAGACAACGTATGTTTCGCCTTTCGATCAGGCATTTTCAAGTCACTTTTAAAATTCATAAACAATAATTGGCATTATTTTAATGCACATCAAATTATCACATTAAATTTTACACAACAAACATTACACAACACAATTTAAAAAATTTAAAAAACAAACGAGTATTAATTTAATGTACATAAATCAAAACACACGGGTCTACAAATCCAACAATTACATTTATTAAGCTTGCACATATACTCCTGTCTATCACTGTGCTGGCACTGATTGGGTTGTTAGTCTATTACGTGGTAGGGATCGTATTGGTTTGGTGAGGGTCAGCTCTGATAACAATGTCAAAAATACTGTTTGATTGAAAATGTGTATTTTCGTTTAATAGGCTGTTTGGGTTTGAAATAGTAGCTGCATAAATATGGAATTCTTCTAAAACGTTCGTATTCGGTCCTTTGGAACATGTGTTCAAAATGTGCATTTTTTTTGTATATTGCTATATTTATGTCCAGTTTCCAATAAATATCTGCGTACTTGGATTGATTGTGTGCTCTGCTATTGGGTATGTGTTCCTTAAAACGTGTTTTGAAGGATCGTCCTGTTTGTCCGATGTAGTGCATGTTGCAGTCATCGCAAGTTAAATTGTAGATGCCGCTCGCATTGTAAGGACAGTCCGTTTTAAACTTGGGTTTAAGTGCCTTTTTAAAGTTATTATTAGTTTTAAATGCTATTTTGTATCCTTGTTTTTTAAATATTCTTTGAGCATCATTATCCATTATTCCGTGGTAGTTTATGCCTATATACTTTGTTTTTTCCTGTACTGTTTGTCTATTATTATTATTACTTTTCTTCGTTATGATATGGTCTATTATTGTATGGTCGAAGCCGTTAACTGTGGCAATCTGTTTGATTATTTTAATTTCCTGATTGAAATCAGTTTTTTTCATTGGTATCTTTAGGGCTCTATGTACGAACGAGGCAACTGTAAGCGGACATTTTTTGGTTGTGTGGGTGGTTGGATGAGGCGTGTATGGTATGGTCTGTTTGGGTGAGTTTTCTGTAAACTTTGTACTCCAACGTATTGTTGGCTTTGGTTATGCTTAGGTCGAGGTAATTCAACCTATTGTTGGTTTCTATTTCACATGTAAATTTGAGTGAGGAGTGTAATTTATTCAAGTAGTTTTTGAACATGTTTATCTGTCTTGTAGTTCCTTTAAAAATGCAGAAAGTATCGTCGACGTATCTGTGGTATGGTATCTATGTTATGTTATTACAAAATGGGTTATTTGTGTTCATAATGAATTCCTGCTCGATGTGGTTGAGGAATATCTCAGCTAAAATACTTGAGAGTGGTGAGCCCATAGCTAATCCTGTCTTTTGGATATGACACATGTTGTTGAATTCAAAATAATTTTGTCTTAAACAAATTGTTAAAAGTTTTATCATTTTTTCCAACATTTTGGTGTCCATTGTGTTGTGCTCCAGTATATTATTTTTCAAAATGTTTACGATTTTGTCCAATGGGACATTGGTGTATAAGTTAACTGAGTTATAAGTGTGTAAGACTAAGTGTATAAGTTACACAGGTATTTATGAAATATTTATACCCAGTCCAAAACAAACAAAAAAGTTAGCTCATTGTTGATAATATATATTTATATCCATTACATCTATATTATAGCTGAAGAATTTTACTTTATTGATGTAGCCTACTGGATTAAAAATTTGATATCATTTATGTTTACTTTCAAAAAAGACTGCATAGGCCTATTTGTGTAAATAAATAAAAAAAATGCTTTCATCTTCGTAACTAGGAAACAACTTACTAGTTGCTGAGTAAAAGCTGTACATTTCCACTTGAACTTCTCAAGCAGTTCTAATAAGGGCAAGCAGCAGAAGGACTTTCTTTGTGAGGAAACTCTGTCGCTTTTTTACATACTTCCAAAACTTGTTCAAGGTTTCACAATAAAACTCACCATGCTGCTGTTCTATCTGGTTTCAAAAAAGTTCTGTCAACAAAACTTGCTTACTGCAATAACATTCTAAAACACTCTGGAAGATTAAAAATTGTGAATGGTTTTCATGATCATTTTGTTCAACCTTCAGAACCGAAGATTCATCAGTCACAATTAAGTTATCACATCCGTGAATTTCATGCACCAATTTCCTAAACTCCAACACTCAAAACATTTTTGCCTTAAACCAAAGATAGTCAGTGATAAAACCAGCAGCATCCTCTCCTTCTGTATATAGAAATAAAATTACAAAATGAACCTCTTAACTAAAAGGATTTTAACTTGAGTTGCAATAGATGGCTCCTTTACATTCTCTCACTTCTAGCATAACAATCCAAAACCAAAGGGGCTGAAAGTTTGTGTATTTAGATTGATAAGGCATTGACTACAGTGGCGTACTGACGGGGGTGGGGGGGGGGGGCAGGTCCTGTTTGTCCGTCCGTCCCAAAAGGTCTTTTTAGTAATCTGCATTTTATTTGAAACTAATCGATCGTTGAATACATAGTTGATATTCAACTAAAAATTACATTTATGTTTAAATTCATGATGTGATCACGAAAAAATAAATATTTCTTTCAGAAATAAATATGATCCCTACCCCACGTAAGTTTTTGAGTTGACGGTAATAATTGCGCTGGGGTCCTGGCTAGGGCTAGACCATCACTCAAGGTCAGTACGAGGTGATCTAGTGGAAAGAATGTTTATATTGCACTATTGTCTAACTCAAGCCCGTCACCATTCTACAAATAATCAGTTTTGTGGAAATGCTTACAGTGAACTGTCATGTGTTTTTTCACTACCTGTAGTTTTCTTTTTGCAAATAATTTGTTTCATTATATCTTTGTTTATCGTCAAATAAAAGTTATCTTAACCTGATTTGGGATCTTATTTATCCCTGTATACAGGTGATTGGTGGTAGAATGGTTTTATTAAAACGTTTTAGTTAATTTCAGACTTACAATATTTAAACAACTTAACAACATTTTTAACCACTTCTAAATATGAAGGTTTACATTTTTTTAACTTTAAAAAAAATATGTAATGTTTCAGAATTTGGATAAGTTACAATATAATTGAAGTTATTATACAAATTATATCTGCTAGGATCCATGAAATAAGTTTGAGTACAATTTTCCGCCAATCCTATATATAGCATAACATATTACATAACAGGTTATGTAACGTGTTGCATAAGATATTACATAGCAGGTTACATAAGAAGCAATACCGGTAGTAGGAGGAGTGGCGTGGCTAACTATATCTAGACGATTCCATAATGGATGAATCCAGTATACTGAAATAGGTCTCGATAATGGAGGAACTCCGAAACACATCGACAAACTTAAGTGAAAGTGTTATGTTAGGATTGGCAGAAAATTGTACTCAAACTTATTATAATATAATGTTTCAGAATTATTTGCAATAAGTTACAGAACTTCCATCCATTTAGATTTTATTGAATCTGACCTTAGTTGTCAACTGATCAGAAGTTACAATTCCTGAAAAGTTTTGAATAAAGTTTTAAAAAACAATAGTATGTACATTATAGGTATACTTTTAAAATGTAAAAAAAATATTAATAGCAATTAATAAGACAAGGTTGAAGGAAGTTACCATGTCCTATTTACTAAAAGCATAAATAAGTATAGTTTTAGGTTGAACAACATGTGATATTTTATTTAGTATTTTGAATTGATGTAAGTTAGTTAGGTTATTCTACTGTCTGGTAATTTTTGTAGCTTACATAATATTTGTATTGTAAGTGATTTGTACTGTACCTACATTTGAAAGTAATTAAATATTTTTTTATCTAAAAAAAGTAAGCATGTTTCATTGTACCTACTTTAAAACTATCCTAACAAAGCTCTTGAAAGATGTAAAATGTGTTACTCAAATGTTAAAAGGCGGCCTTTTTCACTTTTCATACAGGATATTTTGATCAGTTCTGAGGATGTTGTAGCAAATAATAAAAATATTACTAATTATATTCAGTCATCGTATTCTTTACCAAATCTTAGACATTGTATTTCAAATGATGTTATTGCTAATAGTTAATAAAATCAATATTGGAATCATTTTGCCAACTTTGGCCATTTAATAAAATTAGCACAAATTATATTTGAGTGTACCGGTAGTTTTCTTTCGCAAATTTTTGCCATTGTGTTTGAATTATATTTGAATTTAGTAATTTAATCAAATTATATTTTGGCGTTGTTTCCTTTTGTGGACTTTCACCATTGTTTAAAATAAATATGTTTCATATTATATTAGCATTTTATCAAATTAGGCAATTTTTTCATTATCAGTTTATAAAAATCACCAGTTGATGGGAGTCTAGGAAACTTAAGAGTTTTGGTCTAGAAATCCTGGAAAATATAAAATTAATACTGTATCTTGTAGCAATCTGGTCTGATGTCATACTATGTACCGGTATTTTTAATTTAGTGAGTGCCAATTAAAATCTCATCAGAATCAAACATGGCAGCTGCAGTTTATAAAAGAGAGTGTGTTTTTTAAACTCCATTTAGCAATACTTTGTCCTGTGATTTTTTCAGGAAGATTCTTGCAGTTATGAACTGGGTGATAGCTTTTTTTAAACTCTAAAGACTTAGAGAAAAGATGCAAAAATTTTCCTGTGAAAAATTCAGTTTGTGAAAAATAAATAGGTACCATCATGGTGTACTTCAACATTGACAGTAAAGAAAGAATCAGAAAGAAGATCTTTGTACCATGTGAAGAAGTATATACAGAAAATTAATTTACATTCACACTTATTAATTAAGTGCCATACACAATATACGGTAAAATGGCAAGTAAGTCAAAGGAGTAAAGATAAGAATGTTTCATACTTCTAAAAAAAAATACTAGGGATGAGTAACATTTTACAAAGAAAAAACTCCTTACAGGGCCCAGGCAGAAACCTGTAATGAGCTCCCACTTTGTGGTGGTACTCACAGCAATCTCCCTCCCACAATACTAAAATAGCACTTTTCTCCAATCTCAGACTTTTTACATGATATTAAAAATTACCAACATTAATGGAATATGCAAGTGCACAATTTCACCACAGTGAAACTTACTTGTTCACTGCAAAACCAGATGGGATGTGGTAGCAAGTGATGAACACATTTTAAGGAACCCCATATCATTCATCAAAAAATAGAAGATAGTACCGGGTATGCCTACTATTTTTGTGAGTTTTTTTTTTTGGGAGATTCCATTTTGATAAGGACACAAATAATAATTTATTTCTTCTTTTCATAGATTTTTTTATTAAATTGATGTTTTCTTCTCTGACCACAAATCTTGGTGGGCCCCGAAGCTCTGCCTCATTTGCCCTATAGTTTTAGCCATTGGATGCAAGGCATTAGGCCGGTTTGGTTGTATGTTGTGGCTTTATTCTCACAAATTGCAATAAACCAGAAATGTCCAAAATTGATTTGTATGACAAGAATTTCCTACTGTCAGCAGTCCCAAAATTGTTAAGAAAATTGTATTAATAACAACACATGTACTAAATATACTGATTCAACCAATAATCTTGAACAAAGTGGGGGGTGGTATCCAGAACCAGCATTATTTATTGGTGATGGGTGCAGTGAAAGGCAATTTTTAAACACCTTACGAATGTTAGCACTTATTTATATATAAATATATTGTCCTCCCAAAGTTTTTTCTGCAAAATAGGCTACATTTATACCTTAAATACCACTGGTTTTCCAAACATTTTAGCTGCATAAATAAATGTAAATAATGATTTTATACCTACTTTTCTATGAAAATCTAAACACGTTCAGTGGCTGGCTTAGTTTTGGCTATTTTTACCAGCTGATAGGTCTGTTTTTGCAAATTTTTCACAGTGGACCAGATCTTTTGAAGTGTAAACTTCTATAGAGTACCAGGTACAGAAAATGTTTGTGCGTGATAAATGGGAATCAAGCTTCACGCTTTTTTGTTCCGAAAAGCGTCAAGCATTTTTGTCTCATCACACTCCATTACATATTATCAAATATCATCAAGGTAACCTATTAATTTAATGTACATCATTTTTAACAATAACAAACAAAAATAATAATAATACCGTAATGAATTAAAAATAAAGTACATTAAAAATCGCTAGGCCTACCTATGAAAAGTCAATGTTCAATACCGGTACACATGAAAAAATCAACACCAAACTAAATGTGAAGGTTATGGTCCAATAAATTAAATGTTTGCAAATAAACCTTAGAAGATAATGTTGATAATGTTTAATTCTATTCAAGTTAAAATTTTATAGGTAAGAAGTTTAACACTTTCCGTGTTACGCCATTTTACGGTCCTATTAGCAGGCTTTAGCCGCATCAGTCACATAGGTCTTGATGCTTTTGACCGATGACTGAGGGCGGTTATAACCGCATAATGAAATCTATTTATTTCATGCCCATTTTTTGTAAATCACTTTAAATAAGTTATAAAACCTTTGATAATAACGTTTAAAAGTTATAAAAATAATATTTTTACGTAAAACACATTTATTGTAAAACACATTTATTTAATAAAAAATGTCAATAATGAAAATTAATTATATTAGTGAATGATTTTTTATTTATTTTTTAAAACAAGTGCTAGTAAAACCTGAATGTGTTTTATATAACATAATTCGTAAATTATCAAAATAGGAATGACGCAAAATGAATTTTTTTATATTACTTTATCATAATATATTATAATAAATTTTTCTTTTTCTAAATAAGCTTTTATTGGAATTATGAACCATTATGAAAAAATTTCAAAAATGTACATAATATATTAATTTAGATTTATATAAAAATACTAATCATTCATAAACGAAGAAAATATAAACCTGAAAATCATTTATCAGGAGCTTCCTATCAATTTTGTTCCTTGTTCCGGGGACTATAACTGAATTACCTTTGCACAGGATTGTAGGAAATTTAATTACCTTTTGAATGATATAGCTCTAAAATTGCACACGGGCCTATGAGTGGGAGAAATTGCTCACAAACCTTGCACGGATAATGAAAAAATCATTTATAAGGAGCTTCCTATCGATTTTGTTCCTTGTTCCGGGGACTGTACCAGAAATACCTTTGCACAGGATTGTAGTAAATTTAATTACCTTTCGAACGATATAGCTCAAAAACTGCACAGGGGCTTATGAGTAGGAGAAATAATGCAATTTCCTTACTCTAACTTTGCCATTTTGGTTTGAATAAAACAAGCCGCCATTTTGTGTCAAATCGAAAAATAAAAAAATCGGTTTCTGGGAAATCCTACAAGGACCCTTTCACTAAAATTTCAGCTATTTTGAAGCATATTTACTACCATTTTATCAAGGGGGAAAAACCCATACTTATATACCCTTAAATCCCTATCCAAAAACGATTAATCTGTATAACTCCGCCATTTTGAATCGGATCGAAAAACAGAAAAAAGTTTATCTGAAGAATCCTACTCGGATCCTTTCACCAAAAATCAGCAATTTTGAAGCATATTTACTACCACTTATCAATCCGGGAATAAAACATATAGTCTATATATATATAAATTAATGAATTTTAAGTATCGTCTCCAAAAATGGTCTGAAACGGATAGAAACGAAGTTTTATCCTCCTCCGACGAACCGTTTTCAAGTTGGGTCGAGTTTTTTCTTTTTTCTTCAAAAATTCGGCTAAAAAGATAAAATGAGGACAAAGCGAAAAATGAACTGTAAAGACGTAATTTCGTTATTTTAAATTGTATTTTTCACTAATTATGGTGAAATATCTTATGATATGAATAGAAGTGATAAAAATAATT
>JAGFPH010004148.1:71962-108837 GCA_018207615.1 Philaenus spumarius
AAATGCAAATATCTTCCGAACAGATTGAGAAATGGATGTGCGGTTTTCACCATTGATTTTGTCTTAAAATTTTACATTAAAATGATATCGCATTCAGTGGCCTACCAAGGCGGGTGCGGGGGGCGGGCCACCCCTGATGCCACGAGCCTTAACCCTTAGGGGGGTGACATTGTGGCAGAAAGAAAAACACCACCAAAATCGGATAGAGTGTTAGAAAAAATATAAATAATTTGAGGTGATCTGTCAAAGTGAAAAGTAATCGCTACTTGCAGTGAAAATGTGACTGTGCCTAGCGTATTATTTGTATCAGAGAGTGCAGCGTGCAGCGTGCAGGGTGTCGTGCTGGGGTACTGTGTGTATGTCTGACATGTGGGAATGGCGGAGTGGAGTGGGGTATGGTGAGGGTGCGGTATGGAGGGGTGATCAGCTGTGAGTTGCCGTGTCTACTCACACGGTATCCAGCGTACCCGTGTCGCGAGTGAAGATGAGAAGTCTAAAGATCTATTTAAAGGACAGTATAAATGAACTTTAGTCATTAAAGGTCAAGGTCTTTTAATAAACCCAGTCATTAAAAGACCTTGACCCGAGAAAAAATCGGGCTTGAGATAAGTCTGAGGATTTGTAATATTTAAGGTAACAGTTAAAAAAAAAACTTTACATCTGGAGAGGTCGAAAAGTCAAAAATGTTTAGACATTTTTTTGGAAATCGGTTTTTGTCAATATAATTTTTTTTTCACTATATGAAAAAACAAAAAATGTTACAGAAATTTTGAGAAAGTTTGCAATAGAAAACGTCTTTATGGTTTTTTAATAAAAATGCTTCCTTATGCTCGAAAAAATTCGCGAAGTTTGCATGTCTCCGCGATCGCCGCGGCACCGAATTTCGAAGCGTACCGAGCGCGCGCACCCTTCCACATCACCTATTCGAGCTCCCCAGAGAATAAACTATCAATATATATATATGAATCTCTTCGTTAACACCTCAGCTACTAATAAGTACACGTGTTTATTTTCATTTTGAGACGCATTGCTCAGATATATTCTGTCCGAAGCATTTGAAAATCCAATATTTTAAGTATATCACAACATACTATCGTATTTCTAGATTAACAAAATTAATACTTGATATTATCACGATAGAATGTCTGAAATAATATTTTATCAATAAGAATGTTGATGTGAAACAGGCAGAAGATGACTCAGATTTATTAATAGTTAGAACTGCTCTTTCTATCAAAAAATTAACGGCAGTGATTGTTTCTGAGGATACCGATATTTTAGTTTTATTGACAGCTTTGACTCCTGGTACTGAAAAAATCTTATTATTAAAGCCATCCAAAGGAAACTCAGAACAGAAAGTTTACTCTAATCATAGTTTCGATAGTATGAATATTGTACAAAATGTATCCTAATTTTACACGCTGTAAGTGGTTGTGATGCAAAATCGTGCTTTTTTGGGAAGGTGAAAAACATTTTATTCCGAAATATATTTAAAAAAAACACAAGAAAAATGTTGAATTAACAAAAGCCATGGAAACGTTCCATTTACCAAATCAAACGCACGAGGCTATCGAGACAAGTGGAAGAATTTTCTTGTTGAATTTGTGTAATTCTTCTAAAAATATAACATGTGTGAATAAATTGAGATTTCTTAAATTCAAGCAAGCAGTAATAAAAGAAAAGGTTTAAAACCCGTTAAATTGGAAAATCTCCCACCGACTGATGATGCAACTGCCCAGCATTTTTATCGAGTTTACCTTCAAGTTCAGATATAGATGTCTAATGATCTGCCGGCAGATAATTGGGGCTGAAAAATGCATGATATATTGGCCCCAGTCAAAATGTTAAAAGCACCTGCGCCTAAAGAAATTTTACAAATGTTATTCTGCAACTATACAACTGGGTGTAATAGATCGTCTTTATAGAAAATCTGGGCTGAAGTGCTCATCCGTTTGCGGTTTGCACGAATTTAGGAAAGATACAGGATGAAGAATTTGAAAGTTATAGTGATGGTTATGAAGATCTTGAAAATGAACGTCGAGATATTGACGAAGATGATTCTGATAGCGATAGTGACGGAAATTTTGAGGAAATTGATGTCATGAATTCAGAGGAAGCAGATCCAGATCCTGAATATGCTAGTAGTTCCGACAGTTAAAGCTATGGTTCCACAGGCTCCGGAATTTACGGTGTGCGGTACGAAATTTTCCGTTGCCGAGATTCCGCCGCGTAAAATCCAGAAAGGATGGTTCCTCTGACTGCGTAAATAACGTTGCAAAAATTAATTTGTGTCCAAACTAGTGACAAGTATGGATATCAAAAGGAAAGCCCTCTTGGCTTTGATGCTTTATGATGATATTGATGACGATGATGTTGTCGATCTTTTGTTTTTATTAGTGCCAACTCATAGTGATATTTATAAGAATCGGGACAGTAAAGGAGCTTACAACATACGTAAACATTTGGTAGACAATGAAACGAAATTTAAACGCTACTTTCGTGTGTCGAAAGACCCATTTTTCTTTTTGGTTAATGTCATAAAAGATGACTTACCCACCAACCCTACTAATCGAGTCAAACAACCTTTGAATGCCGAAATTGAACTAGCGGTAACATTAAGGTATGTAGCTACTAAACTTAAGTATGTTAATTATTGTGTTAACTTATTGGTGATCCGCTCCATACTTTTTCTGTATTTTTAGGATTTATCTTTGAATTTATTTGTATACTCTTTAGTACAACTAAAAAGAATGATTGGGGAGGGTCAACATTTTCTCCGTACTTGTATGTATTTTTAAACTAAAGATTTTGCTATCGCTTTTTTCGTTTTTTGAGGATTTTTTATTTTGAATAACTTTTTTTACCAATTTCAAGATTCAAGATTTTCAAGATTTTTTTATTCCACACATTTTTTACAAATACAAGTCACAGAATGACAACTAAACCAAAAATAAAAAAACAAAAATATATATAATACATATAACCATCCTTGTTTAGCTTAGTAACTAAAACATTAAGATTAAATTACAATAAGAACGGCTAATACATATTAACAAAACAATGCAAAAAATATGTGGTTAGGCATCTCATGACACGTGTTGAGATGCCATCCCTCTCAAAGACAGTGGTGCCGAGACTCCCCTTTTCCTTAGAACTCAATATATTAAATTCAAATCTTTTAAATAATATTAGAAAAATACATATGAGAGCCTTAAAACGTCATATTGCAAAATTCTACAAAAATATATTTGAGCTGATATTCAATACTAAAAAAGACATATTACCTTTAAGTTATAAAAAGAAGAATTCAACATCCTCATATGAAAAAAGCCATACTTTTAAATTACTTAAAAACTTAGATAAGCTGTTACATAAAGTTACATTTAAGGGCAATTGATTATAAAACTTTAAAGAACAAAATGTGAAAAACCTACGATAAGCCTCATTATTAGCTTTTAATAATACTACCCGATTTTGCAACCTTAGCCTTTCAGAGTAAATATTAATATTGCCACATGTATGGCCACCTCTAATAAAAAAAATCCGTAACACTCTATAAATATACAAATACCTTAAAGGTAAAATTTCTAATTGTTTAAAATGTAGAAATGTGTGCTCAGTCCTCTGAAGTCCAACCATTATTCTAATAACTTTCTTCTGTGCTACAAGTAAAGAATTTATGTTTGACAAGTAACTCCCTCCCCAGCAAGTAATACCATACTGCAGTTTACTGTGTACAATTGAAAAATAAATTATTCTCATAACTTTTATCGGGCAAATATTTTTTAGATAATAGAATGTTCTAATAGCTGACAACATATATTTATTTAAGTGTTTTACCTGTTCACTCCAGCTGCAGTTTTTGTCTATATAGATACCTAGATATTTAATGTTATCTACACGGTCTATATTCATACATCTATCACAAGGAAATGCACTTACAAACATCAAGCAAGAAACACACTTATATATAAGGCGCTCTATACTTGATCCCCTATCCCTCAAAGAAAAAAAAAGAAATTTTGTTTTATCACTAAGCGTTAATTTGTTAAAAGTAAACCATATCTTCATTAAATCTAGGTCAAATTGCATATCAAGTTCTAAAATATTTTGAGTAGCCGAGTTATAACAGAGTGCTGTATCATCAGCAAAACTCGTAAGAGTACCCCTAAAAGGTCCACAACAAAGGCTATTAATAAAAATCAAAAACATAATTGGTCCTAAAACAGACCCTTGTGGAACACCACACACTATTGGCTTAAACGAACTGCAAAACTCCTTAACTCTAACACACTGAAATCTATTTCTTAAATAACTACTGAACCAATTCCAAATAGAACCTCTGAAACCAGCAAACCACATAATATTTAATAACAAATCATGATCGACTGCATCAAACGCTTTCGTTATGTCAACGAACACGCCACCAACTTTTAATTTACTATTTAAACCTTCGTAAACACACTTGCAAAAATTTAAAAGAGCATCCTCGGTAGATAATTTTTCTAAAAAACCAAATTGATTTTTTTGAAAAGAAGTTATTAACTTTTAAAAAACTTAAACTTCTCTTTTTCACTGCCTTTTCAAAGATTTTTGTAATGTTTTTCAAACATTTGAATAATGTTTTTAATATTTTGTAGCCTATAATATAAAAAAACTTTTTGGGTCCATATGGAAACCATGTGCTGTTTGGTAGGAAAAAAGTTATGAGGTTATATTAAAAAGTTTTTTTTAACATTTTATATACTATACAATTTTATAAATTAATATTTTTTAACCAAAGCCATTTAACATTTAACCAAAGTCGCGTCCAACAACTTCATTTACACCACGATTACACTGACTTAGTGTTTATAGAAAAATCTGAATTTTTGTATTTCGTTTAAGTATACCTTAACAGTGCATATGGTATAAACACATTTAATGTATAATATTTAATTTGTAATACAAAAATAATGTCAAAGTAAATTTTAATCTTCCGAATATGACATGAAACATTTGACCTGCGGGGAAGTTTTCTGTTTCTTGGTCAGGAAAATTTCACCAGTGACAAAGTTTTAGATTATACAATGAACTAAAATTGGATTTAAACAACTTTGTAGGAGCACTGTGTCAGTCACAATCGTGGTTTGAATACAAGTCAAAATATTGCGTGAAACTGCCTAGCTGCGTTTGTTGGGCTACACGGTCACGGACATTGTCAATGTATTTTTTCACATGTATTTAGCAAAAATATCATACCGTACTTAGCTTGTAATAATAACTTTTACCATATATTACATTAATATCTTGATTTTTATGCCTTACCTGTAATAAAACTGTGATCTAACATAAGTGAATTGCACTTGCATAAAAGATGTATGATGATTTTCTGGCAGCTTGTTTAGTTTGCAGCCAAATAGTAAGTATTTTAAAAACGTATTAATGTTATATATGGTACTCATATTTTACAATTTTTTAACGAAAAACCTGGTACAGTAAAAACATTACAAAATTTGGTCGCACTACGGCGCGGCGGATGTTTTTAGAAATGTATCCCCGGCTCGCTCCCAACCCACCCGCTTGCTCTGAAACTAGAGAACGAGTTGTGATTTTACCAAAGTCCCTATTAAAAGGCTGTGTTTGTTTTTGTTTAGTCTTTGTTCTTTTCTTTATAGGATTAGTCTAATAGTTTTTGTAAAAAATGTAATAAAATACAAATTTTATGTGATAAAATTATTTACTTAAAAAATGTTAATATTGTTGATTGAATTATGTCAGTCAACAGAGTTTGATTTGATGGTTTTAGATAAACAAAATTAAGACTTTCCTTCAAGAGGGCTTGGCATCTTGGCAATTTACTTCTTAGAAATAAGTTATGTTTACTACACTATTTAAAATCAAATCAAAATATTTACACGTAAATTAATTTTTTTGTAGTACACATATTAAACCTGTTAAAAAAAAGATACATTCAAAATTATTGCGGTTCCAAGAAGGCGGACCAAATTTTTGACATCTTAATAAAATAGTATTTTTACATAGAGTAGGTTCCTCAATCAAATCTATCTTCAACTTTTCCTTATATTCAAAATATTAAACCGTTCTCAGACTTTTCACCCACCCTATATATGTATATGTATTTGTATGTTTTTAACACATTATCTTTAGGTGAGAAATGTATCGAAGCAACACACTCTGCATTGCTCTGCTCTGGACTTCTCACAAATGCGGTACAGTTTTGAGCCTCCTTTTACTTCTAATTGGTTACACACTATAATTGATTTAAATTGTAACTAGCACCAGCTCTACTTTTCTGTCTCTCTTGTTGTGCCAGTATTACCCTCCTCCGCCAAGCTTGATTCTTCACCATCTTTTTCTTGTTTTTCTGCTTCTTTGCCCTTAAATATGTAAGGTCTGTAGCATTCTATGTGATCATTATTTTATGTTTTTTTCATCTTCAATGCTTTTCAACACATCGTCCCCTATGTGTTCAGAATTATTTTTTATGTTTTTTATACCATACCATTTTCACTTGAGCATAATTGCACAGAACATTTGGTTTTTGCATAAAATGCACAAGTTAGTGTCTTTTTGGTCGTATCTATGTCTCTTCTGTGGATTGACCCGCTTCACTGTGTATACTTGTTCCATCTTGGCTCACTTGAAGTTTAAAGGAACCCGGTCGTGAAAAATTTAGTTTCCTGTTTTTTGGTTTTTAGTTCATTTTTATTTTATGGAATTTTCTGAATGCATAGATACCAAATACTTGGTATTTATTACATTATTTGTCTAAATAAAAAGAATGCCCAGAGTAAAATCATTTGGTAAGAGGAAGGTTCCTTTTATAAAACCAAGTGTTAATAGTTGTGTACATCTTTTAAACAGTTATTCAAATTGTGCAAATATTGTAAATAATATAACCCCAAATAATAGTGAGCATAGGCCTAGTGTGTCAAAAGTAATGAAACCTGCAATGTTAGCTCTTCGAAGAAGAAACTGAAGTGTCTACAGTTTTGTTCTGAAGAACCAGAATATTTTAGTGAAAATTTCAAGGATGAAAATATACTGATTAACTTTGATATGTATAGAGAAATATAAAATTTTCTAAAACCCCTATGGATGACCCTAGTTTAGTTATGGATATGGATCTCACTGCTCACCAAGAGCAATGCAAGTAAAAGAGTTGTAGTTGTTAAAATATGATATTCCACTTTAAACTGAAATGTCCGTAAATTTCGTTTTTTAATGTTTCGTACCATTATTTTGTTAACAGCTTGTCCAAACTTAATGAAATTTTCAGAACTTACTTACTTATTTTTATTATGCTATGTTTAATAAAAATAAGAAAAAATATCTTTGTAATATGTTGTATTAAAAACAAATTTGAACTGTTTTTACAGTTGTTTTAAACACTTTTTAGGTTTATGATCATTAAAAAAACATTAACAGTTTTCGTTTTACAAAAATAATAGATATTTTTATTGTTCCTAAGTAACCATCAATAAGCACATTATCTAAAATTTCACAAAAGCATCTATAATAGGTACTTTTCAAGAAAATGGTACCGAAAACTATTACTTTAACATGTACAGTAAGTCCGACTGGGTCAGTGGTTCCCTTAACACATTGCTTGCATAAAAAAACTACATTTTGCATTATATAATAATGCTTTTTTCTTACAATAAAAAAGCAATGAGTATTTTCTAAATTCCTTCACGAACTTAAATATCAAAAACATTAATGTATCTCAATAACTATTGGATTTAACAAAAAATGTGTAATTACAAAATTTATTGGCCTTCAAAAAAAGGAGTAAAATGAGCTTTAAAAAATAAAAATTGGACCACTGGGTACGGAGATATACTTGAAGGAAAAACTGGCAATTTTTAAATATGGCGACCAAACGACCATGATCTGGACCATTATGTGACCAATTTTTTTAAATACTCGTATAGGTGTTTAACAAAGCCCCGCAAAAAAACTTAGGGGGCATATGACTGCACACGTGACATGGGCTAGCTCCCGCACTACGCGGGGCATCTTCTGATCCGAGGCAGACAGCCGAGTTTCTAAGCGAGCGAAGCAGTCCATAACTCGATTCTGCAAGGTCGAGTTGGAAACTCACAAAGCGAGTTTTTCCGCTGCGAGTGGAATGAAGCAGCGCGTGAGCCGTCGCTAGATTCCTAAGTGCAAACCAATTCTACTAATATATTTCGTTTATGGAGGCAGCTATTCAATGCCTTCGTGAGTAGACCAATTTCCCAAGTTGTTGTTTGAAACCCTAAAACATATAAATTGAATTTTGGAAATTCCCTAAACGTAGGTCAGCGGTTCAGTTGCATGATCGAATTATTTATTTTAAAAATAAATTTACTCTAGTATAGTATAGATACATAAATAAAATAGAATGACAAATAATATGTAACACAAATTGAGTTTCATGTATATATGTATATATGACATGAAACTCAATTTGTGTTACATATTAGTTGTCATTCCATTTTATTTATTAATCTATACTATATAAAAATCTCGAGGTCTAAAAATACAAATTTATTATTTTTTTTTATGTACAGTACTAACACAAAAAAAGAATTACCGGTAACTAAAACAGTTTCTGTTTAACAAGACGAGTACAAAATTACAAGGTTCAGTGAATATTGGTGTATCTATGGTTTTCATTGAACTTTTATTATTATTTGGCTATTTTGGCACGATGTTTTTTCTACTGCTATGGTTGAACACTTGTGTTTCTTATTCTTCGCGTTTCCAGAGTTCCACTTCCTTTTCCTCACGTTGTTAGATAGGTGGACGTGTGAGTTTGCAGTGTGGTTGTAGATTTTTCTAAATTAAATTTAACAACTAATACTTTATAAATTTTCCAAAATGGGTGAAACTTTGCAGCTTAGAGGCACTTTACGGGGGCATAATGGATGGGTTACTCAAATAGCCACCAATCCAAAATATCCTGATATGATATTGTCATGTTCAAGAGGTAAGCACATGTGGAATTTTTAAATTTGTTTTATTTAGTACAATATCAATTTTGTGTTAGTACGATTAGGACCAATTTAAAGTCTACACATTTAAACAAATTAGCAGTGAAGAATTGCTCCTGCATATTATCTATTAAGCATAGACCTATTACTTGTTAAAATAGGCAAGTTTACTATTCGACCCTAGGCTAACCTATGGAAACAGAAATGCAAGAATAATAAAAAAAAAGCCTAAAAGGTTCTAACCTATAGTATGTAGTCACAGAATTTAAAACGTCTCTTCTGCAAAAATATTAAGCTGATGTGACCTTAGTAGACCTAAGCAGAATAGGCCCTATTAGGGTAGTCATGTGAGGGCCGCATTAATAAGCTAGCCTATTACATTTTTCATATTTACTGATGTTGATATTTATGGTGTAACTTCACTATTCGACTCTAGTCTAATATTTTTGTAGACAACGATGTTGTTTTACATTCTATTGTTAAATCTATAGGCTAGGGCCTACTAATATTATAAAGATGTAAAGTTTGTTTGTATGTAGAAGGGGGTAATCTCTGGCGCTACTGAACCGATTGAAAAAATAGTATTACTAATAACAAGCTACACTATCCCTGAGTAACATAGGCTATAATTCAATTCGGTAAAAACCTTATTTTATTTTAATATTTGTAAATTTAGTCGGAAAAATCTTAGGTTAGGCCTGGAATGATAAACCAACACATGTATTTACATTTATTACCATAGCAACCAATTGAATAAAATAACAAATAATATAGATGTTTGCTTCAATATTTCCATTAACAGCTGATTTCAAAATTTGAAGCAATTATTTTTGTATTTCTAGCTTTTAGGTTAGGGTTTTAAAGTGTAGACCTGAGCTTTGCTGGTTCTTTTAACTATTATTAACTGCTGTTATAAAATATAAGAAATAATGTGGTTTGAACATTTAACATTATTTACCATCTTAGTTTTGAGGTTATTATTAATACTACAACTTTATTATAAATAAAACATAACGTATGTTTTTAGAAGGTTCCATTGGGGGTTGGCCTGCGAAGCACGCAGGGGTCTCCCCTAGTGTTGAATACAGGTAAACATACTGTGACTAGGCCTAGCCTAAATAGGTTAGGTTAGAACCTTTTAGGTATTTTTTTTTATTATTATTATTGCACTTCTGTTGCCATAGGTTAGCCTAGAGTCGAATAGTAAAGTTGCACCGATATTATTCGGTTAGGCTGTTAACCCTCCATTGGTCGCGTCAATAATAGTTACCGTACGTAAGGAGTCGCACACGGTGGATTCCACCAGGTTTAGTAAATAATTAAAAAACATTTCTAAAAAAGGTAGTTTATTGGGTAAAATGTTATTTAACATTTATTTTGTTAGGCTACACAAATCAAGTTTTACAGTGTAGCCTATTTCAATAAAATGTTTAACATTTTTTGTTGTTTTATAAGCATTAAAAATATTGTTCTTACTAGAATACGAAGACGTACGAATGTTTCCGAAGTTAAACGAATGGGTGTCTCTTCTTTAAATTTGTATAAATGAATATATATTAAGTTAGTAATAAAAGGTTGTATGTATATTCATATTATAACCTCAAAGATTTAAAAGACTTTCTTATTAATTTATATTAATCTTGGCAGTAATAAAGAATATTGTTCTGAACAACAGAGAAACACAAATATTACTAACGTGAAGGGTCGCGCATGGTGGAAAAGACAAGTTAGTAGAACGATTGCAGTACAGCTGTCAACTGAAGCATCCGGGAAAAGTGCCGGTGACATAACTGAGTAGTGAAAGAGGTTGTGTGAAGGTATGGGAGGGGTGAAGGATCTTAAAAGCTCCACTCAGTTTTTATAAGTAAAATAAAAAAAACCCGGCCGATTAGACCGTGACGCGACCAATGAAGGGTTAATTAAAGACAGGATGAACACAGCATAGGCCTAATCTAGGGTTGTGATATCAGGAAAATTCCGATATCGATATCACAATATTATTGATAAGTATCAGCACTATCAAATGATATCGATATTATTTTTTGGAACGCGTAAAATAAAATATGGTAGCCTAGGCCTAATTGTTTACTTACATATGACCAGAGATAACCTAATGATAAATTTTGCATCTAGGTCAATTCTGAAACTATAGGCCTACAGGTCAATCTAACTCGAAAAACACAAAGAAATAGGCCTATAAGCCTAGCTAGAAATTAGAAGAAAAAGAAGTTAAAAATGTAGAACGCCAGAGGTTTTTGAAAATTTCTTCATATTATGAAAGAACACATTAAACTGACTGTAAAAACAACAAAAATATGCGCAGGAAATAAAAATTATATAAAAAACAAGAGAAATGAAAGTAAAAAATATAGAGGTTAACTTCAGTATTTTTTAATATTTTAACACTACAGTAACTAAAAGAAAGAAATCGCTTAATACACCAACAAATATAAACAATAACTTGACTTGACAAAATTAATATAAGAAATCACGAAACTTTACGTGAATTTTTGCTAAATAACTTTCCAAAACATTAAGTTTAAAAACAAACAATAGACCTTAGCCTAGGGCCATTCCGTGCCTATTCATCCAGGGGCCGACACCCAAGGTTGGCAGATTGTAATGAAATTTGGTGAGCATGTTTGAACCATTAATCTATTAACACATACCAAATTTTATCTCATTATCTCAAACAGTTTCCGAAATACAGCATTTTAAAGTTTTGGCTAAATTGCGTTAAAATCAAGTAGCCTACTTGCTTCTCTAGCGACTGTGCACATTTCTGCGGTTTTTGTTATAAAACTGTATTTTTGAAGCTAGAGAGTTATTTTTTTTTGTAAAAAATTACAAGAGACAAAAATGTTTACTTTTTTAATGACAAACTCACTGGTTTTTTAATTTTTTCTGTAGCTCAAAGGACAACAGAGATATTGACAAAAAAAAAAGGAAAAAGTATTTCTTGGTAGTTGTCAACATACCCAGAATTACTCTAGAAACAAAATATTTAAAAGTTATTTTGAGCTAAAATAATAAGTTATTTGCATAATGTTCCGAGCACTTTCTGACCTGATTCCACTAGCAAAAATAACGAAAAAAGTTAATTTATTCATAGGTCTGCAAATGCTTCGTTAGAGAGTTACAGCTAACCTTTTTTTAATAGTATTTTTTTTGTAAAGTTAGCGGTTTTTGAGATATTTGACTTTAAAATTATAAACAGCCGCCATTTTGAAAATATTTAAAATATTGTTCTAATTTTTCGTACAGTGATAAAAGGTTACGCAACAAATAGGTGTACAAAGTTTGAGCTCAATATCTTTTCTACTTCTAAAAATATTAAGTATTTTATAAAAAACACATACAGACAGACCGAAAACGGAATGAGATAGAACACATGTTATATTACATTTTTTGTTTCTTTTGACATGCTGAATAACGTGACAAAGTTTGTTCATATGGTCGCAGGACACCCTGTATATGGAAAAATCCGGATATAGCAAGGTCATTTATAAATAGCCAAAGGGCCCAAAAAATGAAAACCATTATTGTTGAATATTATTTTTAGATGTTTCAAGCGGTTGGGACTTGTATTTACTGTACTACAATGTACTAGGCCTATATATAGACTAACAAATTGATGTTCTGTATACAACAGTAGGCTAGACTATTGGCAATTAAAAGTGAACAATATAAGAAAACAGTTTACATTGTAAAAACACAATTTTTATTATTACAGTACAGTAGGCCTAATTAAATATCTAAAAAGTATGTTTAAAGTACCGGTGTCTAGGTGCAGTACTATAATTATTGATACACTAGGTTTGTTTATAAATTACCGGCAGGCCTACAGTTCGGCACATTAAAATATAAATTAAGTTTTACTTACAGTACCGTACAGGAAAGCTAATGGCTAAAAATTTTGATTTTCGGCTGCTTCACACACTGTACATGTTTTTTGGAAGCCATGTCCAACAATCTTCTTAAAAGCATCACTTCGGTTTCACTCTCGTATCATCTTGATATTCAACAAAACTTATCAGAGATAATGTTTCAAGGTCACAGTCCGCTAAGAATAGACTAGGCTCGGCGCGCAAACATTCTAGCTGCAACTTTCACTTTTCCACCCCATACGCCACAAAACCAAAATACGAAAATTTGTTTAGATGTGCGTCCAGTTATGGGAGAGTCCGGATGTGACAGGTCGTACTGTATATATAAAAAAAAAAAAAAAATAGCCTGATGTTCTAACTTACAGTCTCTAGGCCTAGTCTAAATATGTTTCAAGTATGTAATCATATATAAGTTTATAACAGTTCTTATAGTTTACTAAAAAAGTTTTTTTATTTTCTAATATTGTATACTAGAAACTGGTAAACTCACTTTATACTCTAGTTGCAACCAATCTGGCAACCGCGTAATTAATTGGCTGAACATTCTACCTGTTAAAATCTTATAAGCAATTTTTGGTTTGTTAATTTGTTATGTTATATTTGTTTTAGATTGTTTATAATTGATTTCCCGCGATCAGTGAAGTGTCTAATTTCATTATATATAGGCTAAAAGGGAAAAGTGATATTAGTGTAATTCTTTTCAACATGTAATACCTACATTGGTTAAGTTCAGCCATATTGGTAGCTGCCTATGTGTAAAGATAAGCTGCATTTTGCTTATATTTTAAAACTACATGTCAAACTCAAATACTAGCAGGAAGTAAGTCTCTTAAGTTACGGTAGGGACTTTATGTTGCAGAGTTGATTATCTCATGTATACCTTGCGCAAAGATTCGTGGCGGCTGAGAGTTTAGGATGGTCGGGGAGGTGACCGTACCCTAATTAGCCCTCGCTCGACCGCTCCGGGTTATGGTCATAAGTCACCTACTGGGCTCAAGGCACAGTCGGTAAAATTTTTTGCATTTCTCTATAGAGTTTAAAAATAACGTCATTTTTGTAATCTGCTCCAAATAACAAGAACATTAAGTCCAAACACGACATAATTGCCATGCTATTAAGTATTCACTTAGTTTTAAAATAAAAGATAGTTTACAGAATAAGATATATTTTTACGATTATTTACAAACTATAGCTATTTACAATTTTGTACATGAAGTGTAATCCAGATTCTCACAGGAGCTAAATGTGAAACCATATCCCTGAAAAAGAAAATATTTTTAGCAACATGTAGTTTGTCAGACTAATTATTGATCAAATAAAGTGACAAGCAAAAAAGATTTTCTTAATTTTGGCTATTTACTAGTCAATTGTATATTAACTGATTATTTATGTGTCCTTTATCATATATATGTGGCTTGAGTATTGCTCTTTAAATAGGCGTATGTTTAAATAACAAGAACATTAAGTCCAAACACGGTATAATTGCGACGTAATTAAATATTCACTTTGTTTTAAAATAAAAGATAGCTTACAGAACAAGATTAAGAATATTTAGTAACTAAAGCTATTAAAAATTGTACATTGAAAGTGTTTTTCGGATTTACATAAGCTGAAGTCGACGCGGTTACCTAACAACACTTTTAAGGCTCTCCTATACCTTGAAGAAAACTCCCGAGTGTGCTGTATGATTTCTATTTATTGATAATATACGGTAATTGATAGTGAGTAACCAATACTAACAGCTGATTTCAAAATTCAAAACAATTGTTTCTATTTCTAACTTTTTGGTTAGGTTTTTGATTAAGTATAGACCTCAGCCTTACTGGTTCTTTTAACCTTTATTATAAGTGCTGTTATAAAATATACGAAATAATTTGATTTGAATATTTAACATTATTTACTACCTTAGTTTTGAGGTTATTATTAATCCTACGACTTTATTATAAATAAATCATAACATATGTTTTTAGAAGGTTCCATCGGGGGGTTGGAGTGCGGATCGCGCTGTGGTCTCCCCTAGTTGATAAATAATTTATATTTTATCTACATATCATACACATTTAAAGTCTAAACATACGCCTATTTAAAGAGCACTAATCAAGCCACATATATCTGATAAAGGACATACTAGTAAATAGTCGAAATTAAGAAAATCTATTTTATTTGTCACTTTATTTGATCAATAACTAGTCTGACAAACTACATATGGCTAAACATATTTTCTTTTTCAGGGATATTCTTTCACCTGAAAAATATGAATCCTGTGAGAATCTGGATAACACTTCATGTACAAAATTGTAAATAGCTATAGTTTGTAAATAATGTTAAATATATATCTTGTTCTGTAAACTGTCTTTTATTTTAAAACAAACTGAATACTTAATAGCATCGCAATTATATCGTGTTTGGACTTAACGTTCTTGTTATTTGATGCAGATTACAAAAATGACGTTATTTTTGCACTTTATTCCGAAATGCAAAAAATTGTACCGACTGTGCCTTAAGCCCAGTAGCCGAGTCATGACCATAACCCGGATCGGCCGAGCGAGGGCTAATTAGGGTAGGGTCACCTCCCCGACCGTCCTAAACTCTCAGCCGCCACGAATCTTTGCGCAAGGTATAAGTTCCTTGTGTTTTTAATTTTAGGAGTTGCAATTCTGGCAAAAGATCGTAATTGCAACAGTAATAGAAAAAGAAAATCGTAAATTTACTATTCGACCCTCGGCTGATATTTTTGCAGACGATGACATTGTTCTAGATTCTACTGTTAAATTTTAAATACAGGTTTAAATATATTGTGACTAAAGACTAAGTTAGAACTTTAGGCTTTTTTATTATTATTATTCTTGCATTTCTGTTGCCGTAGGTCAGTCGAGGGTCGAACAGTAAATTTGCACCAAAAGAAATATCAAAACCCGATATTGACATTATTCTTCCAATGTCACGGTAATATTGTAACATCCCTAGTGAAGCCTAGCTGTTATGTAGGCCTAAATAGTGATACCAACAACACTCCTCTTACCATATTGTGCCAGAGGTTACCTATGAGCAAGAGAATGCTCTAGAATGTAATCATAGTATGTTCATTATTTAGAGCAACTGGATATGCTCATAAAAAACTGTTATTGTGACTTATCGCCAGCAATTCTTTTGAAGTTTTTTCCATCAAATGAAATTTTCACTAATACATGAAATGTGTTTTGGGCCTTATCGTCGGGTGATGAAAAACAGTTAGGCGTAATTAAAACATTCATCATGTACATTAAATTGCACTTATTCAAGTAACATTCGCGCACAATAAATATATAAACGTTACCATCAATGTCTATGCGCCAGCGCTATATGGTGCACACTGTTAATCATCAGCTGCCTTAGACAAGACTAGTTATCCGGCTTATTATCTTGAAGGTTGGGGTTCCGTCAGAGTTTTGTCATTTAATAACCTATCCGGGTCCTTGACTTCATTTTGATAAATCTGTTAATCTTCCATGCGGTTCATGTAGACATTGCTTCTTTTTGCATTTATGTAATGTATTTGCATGTTTTTATTCATGCTGTTATATGAATGATCTCAATTTACCAAGTGCTCCACAAGCTTGGATATCTCGGGGCGTTGGATGTGCCTTTATATCGTGTGTTAAATGTCTGTCCTACCTACATAATAAAATTTATCATATGAATTACAGTTTAATCTATCTTATTCCGGTATTTGTCCTGAATTTAAGTTGTATTCCTATTTTTTAGTTCTTGGTTTACGTTAGAATTGGTTTTGAACACTATTTCGTAACCATGTTGTCTGAAGACGTCAGCTAATGCATTATTAAACTTGGGGTTGTGTTGTAAAACCACCTTCGATTGTCATTTTATTATTTATTTTCACTTTATATAATTTTATAGTACATAAATACAGTAGAACCTCTCTTAACCGAAACCCTTTCAACCGAAATAGCGTTTAACCGAAACGGCAAAAAAACTAGGTACGTGTCCACATTATATCGAAAAAGATAGTATTTGATATGTTTACTATAGCAGGATGTGCAGTCTATTTTTAGACAAAAGGAGGAGAAAGTGTAAAAGGGGAATGGGATGGGGCAGGCCGGGTGCCTGATCTTGAGTTTAGTCTAGTGGTTTACTACCTGCTACACACAATACAATAAGTATTCTGCCAGTCAGATTGTTTTACACTGTTGTAGCGTCGCGTTAATCAAGTTGTCTATCAATTTATTTCTTAGGGTAGGCTTAAAACGGTACTTAACAAGTTGTAAATACAGTATACTATGTACATAATACTATGTATGTAGAAGCATTTATGTTTTATTAAAAGTTTGTTAAATAATCTAAAAGTGTGGTTTTTATCATTGCCTTTGATTTTTTCATTTTAAACTTTTAAAAAATTGCAATTTTTTAACCGAAATTTTGATTATCCGAAATGACCTCCGCCCCCTTTATTTCGGTTAACAGAGGTTCTACTGTACTTCAAATTTACCGAACTTTACATTAACTACAAACTTTCGATATTCACGACTCGTTACATCAATCCGAATGTGTATAACAAAAACCCAAAAGTAATCGATGGATCAATGTATTTTCAGTCAATGAAAATAGCCTGAAATTCTAACTTGAAGTCCTCTCTAGTCACAGTAGCCTAGGTTTCCAGTTTGTAAACTTATATAAGTTGGTAACATCAGTTAAGGTAAATGATTTTGAATAACATAGGCCTAATTGCAAGCATTAAAAATAAAATAGCATGAAGTTCTAACTGTTCTTAGTTAATCCAGTAAATAAAGGGTATCATTAAATAAATCTTCCTAAATTTACAAACACTGCTCCAATAGATAGTACGTAATGGAAATAGTTTATTGTCCCAGTTAAATGTTCAATAGTACAATAATGTGCTAAGTTAGCAGCGTTACTCTGTTTTCCTAAATGAGTTCATCATTTGCAATCCTATCTGGGTGTCCTAAAATAAAATTTATGCCATTTATTTATTTTTTTTTTTAAACATTTAGATCTTTGGTTTGGACCGATAATACAAAATATTGTTTTGCTGTAATCGCTCTTTTATACAAAGTAAGAAGTTTAATGTTATTGTATTGTTACAAGGCATTCATATTTTGAATGTGCATTTAAATGACTTTCTTGACATTAATAACCATATTTTTATTTTTAAATTGAATTTAAGTTTCAAATGTCAGTGGAAACTTCCCTAATAAATAAGCTTCAAATAATGTAATACAACCTTCTGTTTGTCGTGCTTTTTAAAGAGTAGGCCCTATTTACACCCTGAATACGAAAAAACGTTGTATGATGGAACAGGGTGTCCAGTGACAGGGAAAACCTGGAAAAGTCAGGGAATTTTACTTTTCTGGGAAAAGCCAGGGAATTTTGGTTAAGGTCAAGGAAAAATAACATTTCCAAGGAAAATAGCCTAGTTAAAAATAACTATTAAAAATCATAGATTAGTAAAATTTTTAATTGAGAAAATAAACATTAAAGATAAGATGAACTTCTAAATTAATCAATAAGAAAACTATATATTCTGATACGTAAAAACAATTATCGTCAAGTTACGGGAGTAGTTGTAGCAGCTTGATCCAATGCACTTGCCAAAATATGACCTTGAAACCTTTTTCTAACGTGTTGTTTCTAAAAATATTAGTTTTATTATTAAATGTTTTGAATTTGGGTATCTTCGTATTAATTAATTAAATATTCAATGCAAATCTGAACCGGTAGCTGGATTACAAAAACTAATTAGTTATTTCTTTTGTTACAATATAATAAAATATAATTTGTAGAGCAATTCATTGTTTAATTTAATATTTATAGTCATAAATGTGTAATTTGCAACTGCTGGTAATTGGTACAGTAACATAGAAATTATTAAATATTACCATGTTTAATTAAATATTTAATTAATTCCCTAAAAATTAATTTCCTTACCAATATAATTTGATTGATTTACTAAAATAAAATTAGCATCAATTTTGTTTGTGCCTTTTCTAAGATTGGTCAGGGAATTTCAAAAGGTCATATCACTAGCCACCCTGTGGAATAAATTCTGTTGTGTTTATAGAAAATCTAATTTAATCTCAGAGGATTGGACCTCATAAAGATAAGAAAAAAAGTACTTGGTTGTTGAAATTAAATTCTGTATTTTTTTCAAAAATTCAAATGTTTCTAATAAAAAAACTAAAACAATGGGTTTAAAATCAAATAACTATACTACAGTTTGAATTCAAAGTTTTCTCCATTCTCCTTTATTCAATCCCTTGCTCGTTTTCGCATAGTTTTCAAAAAATTTCTTGACTTTCTATAAGCAGCTTCTATGATCCTGTTATGTAATTCTTCTTCGCTATTCACCCCAGTCGTGGTTACTTCATTCTTATTTTAGCCCCACACAAAAATAAATCCATGGGGTTTAGATCCGGAGATCTGGGAGGCAGCTACTACTCGCCCAGAACTTATCCGAATTGGATAGTTCTCAGTTAGCCACTGATGAACTTTGTTTATGTAATGTGGAAGTGCACCATCCTGCTGGAATATAATTTCCGTTCATTGTTCTAGCTCAATTCCATCAATCAGTTGAGGCAGGTTGTGCTGAAGAAAATCTAAGTAACTTACACCTTACCCGTCAAGTTTCCTTAAAAGAGATGTGGCCCTAAAATCTGCTCTCCTATTACTCCTGCCCACATACTGTATTAACAAACTAAATAACCTTTGAAATGGCGCTTCTTGCAGCTTTTGGATTTTCTATCGCTCAAACATGCATATTATGTGAGTTGAAAACGCCCTTCTTGTAAAATGTGACTCATCAGTCGATATTATTTTTTTTTTTCAAAAAGTGGTATTGCTCGATATCATTTTGTAGAAGCCAGTGGCAAAATAATTCCACTGCTTCATAATCGCCAGCTTGCACCAAAGTAAAATGATACGGATCAAGAAGTCATTTTCTTTCAAAACTTTCTATCGATGTACACCAGTTTCATATGCAAGCTACTCTTGCTTGTCCCAGGATTTTGGTTTACCCTATTAAGAATCTATTCGTCAACCGCTACATCATAAACCGCACTTAAGCCTCTTTATTAGTTTTATGCAATGAACCAGTTTCTAACAAGCGTTGGTGAGTCTTGCCATCAGGATACCGAGTGTGATATTCTCTTGGGGCGGCTGGCGCATTTCCGTTGCAAAATCAATAAACAAAATGAATTTCTGCATTTTCCCGATTTGAAAACGACATGGTTGTTTTTTCACTACCTGATAGTTACTGTCCCGCTTTTATTATGGAAGTTTTCAATGACATTTGATCCCTCCTAAAATTGTTATGTACCGTAGGAGAGACGTAAAAACCAAGTTATTTTCTTAATTTTTTTACAATAACTACAAATATTAACTTTCACCATAGTCAAGAAATTTAAGTTTTACATGTAGCCTACAATTACTTATTTTTTTAATATAGTTAAAAAATAAATAAATATTTATTAATCCAAGAGCATAGCAGTAAAAAAAATTAATATGCACTATGTTGTCACTGGTGCCAAGTAATTTATCACCCGCCACCCAGGCTATATATAATATGTAGCCTATTAAATATGTGTAACGCTTTATACGAATTTGAGAGAAACGTGTTGTCGTGCATAGTAATACTGCATCATTTGTTAAATACTTAATTAACTGGAAATATACAAATTTATGTTTAGGTTGACGATATTTTTATTTTCTTTGCTATTTAGATACTAGATGTGTATAAAATACTTTTTGTATGCAATGTCCTTGGACCAGTGGCTTTGTGATTGGAGCTGAAATCAGTAATTTGCGGTTAAGGGTTAAAAATTGTAACATATTTACTTGCGTATTCTGAATGTTTGAAGTCTGCTCTAGAAAGTTTTTATTCCAAGTATCTAATGTTAAACCTACGGGTAAAGTCACAAAATGGGACAATTTAAAAAAAAGTTAAAATTAAGTATTTGATTTTATAATAATAAATAGCATATTAGGTAAATAACATGTTCAGGAACAGGAACCTTATCTCATATGTAGCTGAGCTAAATTCTATGAATTTCTAATTTTTTTTATGGACTTTTAGTGTACCGAACCGAAGCATCAATGGATAGCCTACAAATCGGTCACGCTTGCTAAATCGGCAAAATATTACTTTGAGTTAGCTTAAAAGTATAATAAATAATATCTATATACCCAATAACATTCATTTAATAATTCTATACAGAAATTATACAATCAGATTTTGAATCAAACATATACTGCTGATTTTGTATGTGTGACTGATTTGTGTGGCCGTGACCGGATAGTAGCAATCGTGACCGAATGGTAGCGATCGTGACCGCGCGGTAGCGATTGAGGCCGTTTTGATAATGATTTAAATTTGTGATTAGAAAATGCTAGAAGACAAGTAAAATAGTCGTTTTGATAATTAAAACAAACAATGGTTGGGGTAAGCAGGCTTTTAGTGTTGAAATAAACAAAGCAACCGAAAAATCATAACAAAGTACTGATTGGCTATAATAATATAATATTAAATAAAAACAAAGTAACTTCTTGAATTAATATGTATAACAGCACAATCTTTAATAATAAAATCTTTAATAATTCCAGATATAATATAAACAAAGGATACAATTACTAAAAGTGGTAAATAAACAAAACGGTCACGTAATACCATGGCGGTCACGCTACCGATTTGCACGTGACCGCTTTGTAATTTTCAAGTAAAACTCGGTGAATTAGCATTAATAGGTAACATAGGTTTGTCTTATTGAGTTTAGGATAAAGACAACGAATGCACAACTAACTAGGCACGTTGGTTACTGCAACATTTTAATATACACTTAAAATATTTACGTGACCGTTTTGTCATGCAATTAAGGTACTATTATTAGTTACCTTAAATTTACGTGATTTTCGAAGAATTTAACAAATTGAAATTATTTCAACTAAGCCAGCAGTTGAAGTTCACTAATAAACTTCCAACAGACTACTGATCGCGCCAATTCTATCGCGATCGATAACGTAAAGGCAGGTTTATACTTTCGTCGGTCTTTGTTCAGCTGTTTCAAGGACAAGTGTTGAATAAGAAAAAAAAACATAGTTATCTTGTCCTCTGCTCAAATGTTGGTTATGTGTTAGTCATCACATAACCTAATCGTTTATTCTATGCTGTTTTTGCTGTGATTATCGATCTCCTTGTTTGTTTATTTGTATTTCTTAGAAAGGAAACCTATTTTAGTCACTAAAAATAGTAGGCTAACTTTTTATCATGCAATTTGTTTAGTGAGAAGGAAAAAAGTGTTTCAGAAATATAAAAATTTATTTTTGTCAAAAAATATTTTTTTTATTTATAATTGTTTTTATAAAGGGACTAAAATTGTCCCATTTTGTGACTTTGGCCCCTACATAACCTAACCTGATATTTGTCATCACTAGCCTTTTAAAAGATTTCTCTCGATCGTTTTGTTGTACAGATAAAACCCTTATTGTTTGGAAACTTACCCGTACTGAAGCTAACTACGGAATTCCTCAAAAACGTCTTCATGGCCATTCCCATTTCGTCAGCGATGTCGTACTTTCTTCTGATGGTAACTATGCTCTATCAGGATCCTGGGACAAGACTCTCCGTCTCTGGGATTTAGCAGCTGGACGTACCACCAGGAGTTTTGAAGACCATACTAAGGTGGAGTTTGACAGAAATAAGAAAATTCAAGCTTTTTTGTTTGTATTTTTTTTTTATAGATAGAAGAGGAGAGGAACACTATACAGGTATCATGCTGTTCTTGTTTAATAATTGTTGTCAAGTAAACAAAATTCCACTTTTTAATTGGCTTGTATAGATATCGGCGTGAATCCTGGCACTTGACCTCACTCTGGCGCGATAGGCCGGGGGTGTGGAGAAAGGAAACATTTTAACACACTGTTTTGGAACTATGTTTTTAGTCAGGTTAGTAGAGGTTTGCTCAAGTGCCAGCTTACGCGTCGGTATCTGTATTTAGTAATTGCTGAGGTTTGTATAAACCATACATTGAAATAATATTTCGATAGCATAGTAAAAGTATTGATTTCCTACCATATTAAATAATTAAACTGAAAACAAAACAAAAACGTTTTTCTATAATGCAGAAAATAATTTAATTTTTTAAGCTTCAAATGTCTCCCGAGGCTGTTTAGTCACTTATGTAATTTATATCTAGCCTTTGCAATGGTAAACATGTGTTGTGGCTTGTATAAACTTAGCTTTAAAAATTATGCCAGATTTTAATCAAAGCAGAAATTGACAAACTCTACCTACTTTAGCGATTGAAACATAAACAATTAGACTTATGACTCAGATGACTTTAAGAACCTGGTTACACCTAGGCAGTAAATAGCTGCTGCCATAAGTAACAATACTTTATGAGAAACTTGCTTTAAATATTTTTTGTACTCTACTGCTGGCAGGCTTTTATCACCTGCCCAGTTGTTTTCACACATATTATGTGTTTGGATAGGTAATAAATCACCCACTTGGTTCTAAATGGGTCATATTTCAGATATTTTGATTTATTTGTTTGTATATTCAGTATTACTAAATATGTTTGATTGTTTAGGATGTATTGAGCGTTGCTTTTTCCGTTGATAACCGTCAGATTGTTTCTGGAAGTAGGGATAAGACCATCAAACTGTGGAACACTTTGGCAGAGTGTAAATACACAATTCAGGTAAAAATATATGTATTTGTATTTCATATAGTTACTGGATTATTGTATGTTTGTTTGGTATTGTATGTTATATAATTTCTATATTTTTTAGGATGATGGACATAGCGATTGGGTATCATGTGTACGATTCTCACCAAATCATGCCAACCCAATCATTGTATCAGCAGGTTGGGACAAGATGGTCAAGGTAAGAATTGTTAATTGTCTAATTTTAGAAATATATTAACCCTTCAGAGGTCGCATTAATTTTTTAACAGGTGGACCTATAACAGAACCCTGTGGAACTCCATGTTTAATAGTTTCCAGATCAGAAAAAAGACCATCCACATGCACCACCTGCTTCATTGCAGTAAGATATGACTTAAACAAATCCAGCTCAAAACCTACAATTCCGTAGAACCTCAATTTCTCAAGCAATGCACAATGTGGCACAGTATCAAAAACTTTGCTTGGATCACAAAGTATAGCCCTAGCAGAACATTTCCCTTCGAGCACAGACAGAACATACTTGACCAGTTTTCCAATGACATCTGAAGTACTCCTACCCGATCTAAAGCCATTGCTGATCGTTAAACATCAGGTTCTTTTCATAGAAATTATATGTCTGACTTTTGATTAACGCTGTAGGCTCAGTTATTGCTATACAAGAAGGTAAAGTAGGCTCAAGGCCTATAATTTATGGATTATTTTGGTATCATGTCTATTTGTAGAATCAGGGTGTCTACTTTAACGAAAAGTAATTCATTTTATAGATCGGCATTAAAAGTGTAATAAATTTGTTTTAGGTCGATTACATTTTCGGGACTTACGATACCCATGATTTATGATTTTTATGGGAGTCGCGATGAAATGCCTTTTTTTTTACTTGTTAATCATTCCCGCATATTAGCCAATAGCAACTTCAATTTCCACTTTTCCCGAATTTTACAACTCATCTAAATTACATTTTTGCGGATCTTAGTCATTATATTTTAAATTAAGTTTTGATGCTAGTATTTCATAGAAACAAGGACAAATTGTTCTCGGGAGTAGGTTTTTTCGCGGACATGTGTTGTTGTATATTAAATTGTGTTTTATAAAATTCAGCGCAAATGATATTCGGATGTCATATTCTTTTGCATATTCACCATTGTGTTTTAAATAATATTTTAATATTGGTAGTTCATAAATTTGCACAAGTTGTATTTTTATTTACAAGCATCAATTTATTTTACAGACATTTACTGTGGTACTTGAATTTTGTTTTGGTTTTTTATGGCTGGTATTTATTTTATTGTATTCGAGCTTCGTTATTTTTTTGTGAAAATTCACTGTGATATATTAAATTAGGTTTCAACGCCAATATTTCATACAATTAGTGCCAATTGTTTCGGGCATTAATTTCATGGACATTTGCTAATTGTATTTTAAATAATATTTTAACACTTTTTATTAAATTTTACTAGGCTAATTGTATTTAGGCGGCAACCATTTCACCTGCGGACATTCCTCCATGTATTTTAAATAACGTAATTCATAGAATTTACATAATTAATTGTATTTGGATCCCTTATCAGATTTGTAGTAGGCGCACCCTGTTGATAATCACGTATTCAGCAAAATTCCATGCTAGTAAGTCTGGTACATCCCAATTTTTTGTAAATTTCTAAACCCCTCTCTCTGTTCTGCAAGGGGTTGAAAAAAGTAGAATGAAATTGTTAAGCTTTTGGGTGAAAAGATTTATTTAAAAACTGAACTATATATTTTTTAAGTTAACAAATTGTTCACCGTTCCCAAACTTAAACTTTAAAGAAAATACATATACCATGGTGTTAGAGGTACTTACAGAAAAAACTATGGTTCATACTAAATTCTGTGACAATATATGAAAGTATTTTCTACTTTATACGTTGTACTATACCAGCAATGTGATACTTTTTCCTGCTTTGATTACTGATTTATGGTAGTGCTCATATATACCTACATTAAGTATATTTGATGTGTTGAAGTTGTTGGCTGGAGGTACGAATTCCTTTTTTCCAGTTTATTAAAGGTTCAATTCAATTAGAAGATCCCGTTCATTTGATCTATATTTACTTTTCCAGTTTATTAAAGGTTCAGTTCAATTAGAAGATCCCGTTCATTTGATCTATATTTACAGTAATTAATGTTCTGCGTACCAACCAAACCAAGAACTGAAGCTTGTCTACAAATCTTGTTCATTACATCGAGTTTTCACTATAGTTAAATTACTTTAAAGTCGTCCAGATCCTATGTATTATTGAACTGTTATCAGTATTGGTCGAAAATATGGACACCAAAAGCATAATTTGGTAAACATCCTGTTTAACTGTATCACTGTTTGATTTATTCATCTACCAAAAACTATTGTAATCTGGTATTGGCATTAGTCTAACATTTTTTATGTCTGCTAACTAATGGAAATAGGAGGAGTAGTGTGTATAGAAAGTTCAGACCTGCAAGGTTCCAACTGCAGCAAACTAGAATAATGCCTTTATTTATTTAGATTAATAATCACTGAATTTATTTTAGGTTAATAACATATTACCACGATAGTGTTTTATCACAAACAGAGGATCACTTGGCGATCATACAATAGGTAATATTTTATTAACCTGTATATAATGTCTTTAATCTCTCGACCACCTTGCTTCCCTATTTAGTGTAACAGTGTATATTATATACTGTGCACTTTAGGTGTGATCTGAGATGTACTTGATTTTTGTTTTATTTTATTAAGGTATGGAATTTGACAAACTGTCGTCTGAAGATCAACCATTCTGGCCATACTGGATACCTTAACACTGTCACAGTTTCACCTGATGGTTCCCTCTGTGCTTCAGGAGGCAAAGTAAGAATAAAAGCAATAAATTTTATTATAGGCATGCTGCAGTACTATAGATATTGAGTTGTAATAATACATAAGTGTTATAATAGATAAGCAGATTTCTAATATAACGGAACAAATTCCATGTTTGTAAACACTCTAGAATACCAACAAAAACAGATGCCTACATTTGACCTACATTCCAAATCTAGGACTATTTTGAATCACTCCAACCAAAGTAGGCCTATAACATATCCCAATAGAAAAGTAATAGCCTAGATAGTCCAAATTTAACTATACCAATAAACTTAAGTCAGAAACCTATGTGAATGTAATAATATTTAAATTTCCAATGTATTTATACTGACATATTCATAACAAACCTGTAAACTTAATTATAACCTAGCCTACCACCTTAGTTGATAGTATAACCCAACTGCAAATATACAAATCCCAGTTTGTGGATAACTTGATACAAAAACAATTTATCACAATAATAATACAAACACAGCCTTGTATTTAAATTGGTACCACTTTATTATATTTGAAATCTTATTAGAAAACACTTCCTAAATGTGTTAACCTAACTTACCTAAGGCTCCATATAGGAACAGACGTAAACAAAGTACCAACTGAACAAAAATTTAAACATCAGCTGTTCGGTTCAAAACATATTTGAAAGTAAAAACTAAATATATTTAGAGATAAATTATACCTTGGACAAGTGTAAAATCACATCTTTTATTAAATAATATACACAAAACTATGTAAACTGTAGCACAAGTGTTAGGAAATAATTTAGAATAATTAACCGTAATATTGAAAACCAATGCATTTTCTACCCTCTACCAAACAATGAGTTAAAATGTATGTATCACGGATTTTAAAATAAAATGTTTAATTAACCCAATTCAAATAATCAACGATTAGTTATCATACGGCGATAATTATCAGTACATTTATTCTTTGAGAAAACAAATTAAATAAAAATATGAAGAAAACAACGAACTATTTTAACCATCCGCCATATCAAAACAAACTCAACTGCATGCAAGAAATAGATTCAAGCAAAAGTATCAATGCGCCTGAAGACCGCGTCCTTTAGAAAAGGCGTACAGTTAGTTAACGTTTATCTTCGAGAGTGAACAGTTGTAACACTCTCTGGAATATATTCGTTAGTTCTGCACTGTTTATTTCAATATAAAACTTCAAATAAATTACGACACTTTGAAACACAACTTGTAACACTAACAGCCATGAAACAGAAAAGCTATACGATGAAAAATAAATCAGCAGTTTCCCATAGTGTCTAAAAGCACAGAGGTTTGGTCTAAATAAATAAAATGACGCAATACATATATAATAATAAACATTTATAATTTTTATATATATATAAATTCCTTTATGACGCAAAATAGTTACAGTAGAATCATTTTTAATAAATAAAAAAATAAAGAATAAGCAGACTATAAAAGTAGGTAAAATGAAAGCAGACTTAAAAAATATATTAATATATAAACATATGTAACGTGTGAGAACTATATAAGAAGTTATTTAAATAAGTGCGGTTGAGGTGAACAGTTAATGAGGACAAGCAGTGATTGAACTATAAACACTTTAATTAGGCAAAGACAATGCAAAAGCAATTAAAAATAAACACATGTATAACAAGTCACAGCATCAGCGTATATATCGAGATACGGAAGGCCTAGCACAAAGTGGCCTACGTGCGAAATTGCACGGAACGTTCTGGAAGAGAGGTACGTTTAACAACGTTCCAGAGAACAGAGAACTCTAAGATGGCGGATTAACTGTGTATAATGTAAACGGCAGGTGCCGTGAAATCTAATAAAAAGTATGGTTTTTTCTTTCGAACAAGAATAATTTGCATCTAAAAGTAAAGTGGAGGTGTTTTTACGATTGTGGAGATGTAATAAGTAAACTTGAGTTAGTGACTTCAGAGAAAAGTGAAGTTATAAAGGACGCCATGTGTTACAATGAAAATGCGCATTTAGTTTCGAAGTACTTTGTGTGAATTGAGTGTTTAAATAAAAATCCTAGGTAAAAAACAGTGCATCGAGTTACGCAGTAAGTAATAGTGGCCATAGGACATACATTTTTTAGTCTGCTGACATAACATTTTTAATTATTCTTACAAGTAACTTCATTTGATTTTTTATTGCGTCATCTATTCTCAAGCTAGGGCTGACAAAACTTTGTATAATTTGTAAATAGTTAATTGATTTGTTTGTTTAATTGTTCTGTAATGTTGATATCTCTTGTTGTAAATATTCATTTTTCAAATATGTCTGAGTAAACAAATAGTTGTCTTGCCGCAATGTCTTGAATTTCTTTATTCAGCCACGAATATCCAATTAGCTTGTACTTTAACAGCCAGGTATCCACCCCTGAGGAAATTAAACTAATTTAATAAATATTTTACAGTAATTGATGATTATAGATAGATAGATGCTAATAGAGCATAAATAAAGTTATATGTGGATTATTATAAATACTACGATTATTATTATTATTTCTTTTATTATTATTTGAGTTAAATGAAGGTGGTATTAAGGTTTTTGTAAGTAAGGTGAATAAAAGTAAGGTGGAGCATAAGGTTGGAGTTAGGGGAGATATATGATGTGGTGAGTTTAGGTAAATGGTGATTTTTATTATGGAAGTAAGGCAATAGGCCTAAGAGGTGTTTTTTAAATGATTTAAGGTATATTATGAGCGACGACTTCTGGTGATAAGGTGAATAAATAAATGAGGTGAGGAGAGGTGTTAATAATTACTGAATAATCCACATATAGCATTTTATTTTTGATTTTAACATTTTTTTTATTTTTGAAACTTTATCGAATCCCATTTTTTTTAACACTTTATATAATATCACATTTTTTATTTTTGCAACGCTTATCGTTGCAAACTGTTAGGAATGTAGATCAAATGTAGGCATCTGTTTTTGTTGATATTCTAGAGTGTTTATAAACATGAAATTTGTTGTGTTATACTAATAATGCAATTTTAGAGTTGGGAGTAGAACTAACCTGGATTAATCTGGTAAGGTTTAAACAACTATTTTGATATAAGGCATTGTCCTGCGTGAGCGATGGGGTGCGAGCGATGAGCGATTCTGGCGAGCGACCGTTGTGTCCTGTGTGAGCGAACCAGTGACAACTAATTGTAGATCTACTCCGTATCTGATGCACTCAGGAAAAACACAGTATGAACAAGCGACGGAGCAACCGAGGCGATTTGAAACAAATATTTTGTTCTTGTCGCGTCGCGCAAACATCGCTTTATCGCTCTAATCGCAGTGTAGGACACTCCTGGAAGATAACCCAGTTTGTTATTTTCGCGTCGATCGCACCCCATCGGCTCACGCAGGACAATACCTAAGTTTAAAATGGTGAAGTTGAAATTACTTTAATCTTGTTGTGAAATCTCTTTTTTTACAGTTAAATGAAAAAAGTTTTTTACAAAAGTGAATAGTAATGATTGTGAAAATGAAGTTTAAAAAGTCCTAAATTTGATTTACATTAAACCAAAACATTTGAGCCTTTTAATAATTTTTAGACATGTGCTTTTTTATTTCCTCGAAATTAAATTTTTATGTTTAAAAAGTGGAACGTGCCCAAGTTAGACAATGTTTGGAAAGTTTATATCGTTAACAATGTTTGGTGAAATTTGAAGTGCTGGTAATTAAACTGTTCCTGGTAGTAAATAAGGTACAAAAAATTGGGCTTAGAACTGCCATTTTGAAACTGAAACCTTTTTTAATGTTTGCTTTTTAAAGAGACCTTTAAATTTGTGTTACTCTCAAGTCAACCAGTGTTTAAATTTGAAAATTCTTCGACAACTACGTCCCAAATGGGATGTCTTTTGCATGTCATGGGATTTTTAAAAAATCCTCAAGTTCTTTAACCCTTTCCACTCGAGTCGGAGCAGCCCCGCTCCCTACTAATCCGCACGAACTCCTATGTCGTGCGAGCCCCGAAAACATTCTTTGATTGCATTTGAATGGACATAGTTACTTTGAAGTTTATTATTGTTGAAGTTTGAGATGTGCTGCTAACTTTGAAATTTTTTAGAACCATTTGAGTCCATTTTCTTTGGTAAATAAACCTTAGAAAATGTAATGTTTGCCGTCTTTGGCCGCTCTGTTCTCTCCGTTGTTTGGTTCCCACTTACTACGCAGTGTTTTAATGAGCTTTCCCATTGTTTAGTTTTGTTGTACTAGGCTATCGTGTGTAATTTCACAGTTTATTTTTTAATATTGTTCAATAATGATTGTTGTGAAATAAAATGAACGAAGACGACGGCAGTTTGTTACAAAATGATGACGGAACTTTTGTTTCGAACCTGATAGATACCTATATTACTAAAAAGTTTTGAAAAGGCTTTACTTGATAGTTTTGACCTAAATAATGCTGTTGCTAAGCAATAAAATAAATAGTTGGGGTAATTTTGTACAAGTTGTTTGGTGTCAAAACAAATTTTTTTCATTAAAACTATTTTTTTTACAAAAAATTTGTTTTTTAATTAGAATTTTTTTATAATGTATTATTGTGTCTAAAACATTGTAAACTGCTTAATTTTGTTTGTAAGGATGTAGACAAAAGAACATGCTACAAATATAGGTCTTCCCATTGAAAATTTGTCAAAAATTCTTGTTTTCCCCGGTTTTTTTGTGATGAATTTCTATTATTATCAATAAATAAAAATTAAAAAATATACTTAAAAATAAAAATATATGTTTTATTTCATATATGTTTTATTTTATACTTTAGTCATAGAAGAAACTACAAAAAAATTAGCCTCTTAGAACTGACAGATATACTTTTTTTGGAGTAAACAAATTAAAGTGCAATATTTGCTCAAAATTAAATTAAGCTGATAACAATACTAGGTCCTCAGTAATTGGAGTGGAAAGGGTTAAGTGTGAACTAATGAGGTATCAGTTGAAACCAAGTGTCTATTAAATTGATTTATTAGTTTGCTCGTTATAAGTACTGCTCATGTGGTCTGTTACATAATAGTTCTGTATAGTATAGCTCTATTTTGAAGTGTACATCAATAATTGTAAAACTCAAGTGATTAATTGAAATCGTGTAAAAAGCATTCCACATAATGTTTGGTTGCTTCAATGATGTTGCATGTAGGTTTGCTGCGTGATCTGGCAGATGCTTGAAAGTCATAGAAGTACAACAGTGCACACCATTATCTGTAAATTTCTAACTGAAAACGTTATGTTTAGGATTGTAAAGCGATGCTGTGGGATCTGAATGATGGGAAACATCTTCACACTTTGGATCACAATGACATCATCACAGCTTTGTGCTTCAGTCCAAACAGATACTGGCTCTGCGCAGCATTCGGACCTTCCATAAAGATCTGGGTATGACATAGATGTTCTTGATGTTTTACTACAGTTTTTGTGTTAAAATAGCAAATGTAATTAATAAGTTGATGTGGTTGCTAACCATATTTTAAATAAATGCCTTAAATGATGTACAAAATCTAAACATGAATCCTGATTGTACGGATATGGGTCTGATAAGGTGTAATTGTTTAATATGACTTTCAAATCAACATTTTATTTTGAAGAAGTAAGTTTTATTTCTATTAAACTCTGTTTAGTATCTCACTATTAGTTATATTCATGGAGTAATTTAATATTATTTATTTTAAAATCTCTTTCAAGAATAACATTTTTTACTAGATTTTTTGTGTTTTAAAAATGTTTATATTTAAAAAATATTGATTGTCAACATACTTGTTAAAAACATTTTATATAGGACGTTAAGTATTTATTTATTTAATTGGTGTACCTATATATGAAAAATGTATTAAAATTAATGTGCCATGGATCCTAATAATTGCACGCATATGGATCTGATAAATATAAAATGCCTTACATGATGCACAAAATATAATTATGAATCCTGATTGCACGGATATGGGTCTGATAAAGGTATTATATTTTTTCATAATTATAGCTAAACCTCTAAAATAATTCTTAACTTGATGTTAAGTATTTATTTTATAGTGTTAAATACAAATCACAACCCCCCTTATGTGGTAAACAGAATACATTCTAAACCCTAATTGTACTGATAGGGTCTTTATACTATACAAAAAATTATATCGCCCTAAAATAAAAAATAACTTTATGTTTAGTATGTATGTTGTATGATAAATATAAAATGCCTTATATGATGCACAAAATATAATCATGAATCCTGATTGCACGGATATGGGTCTGATAAAGGCATTATATTTTTTCATAATTACAGCTAAACCTCTAAAATAATAACTAACTTGATGTTAAGTAATTATTTTATAATGTTAAATATAAATCCCCCTTATGTGGTGCACATAATAAATTCTTGAACCCTGATTGTGATAGGGTCTTTATATTATACAGATCTAGAATAAAATGGAACTTTGTATGTTGTGTAATAAATATAAAATGCCCAGGGTGTCCACGGACCGGGAATTTCGGGAAAAGCGGGAATTATACGGGAATTTTTTTTCACCGGGAAAATACGGGAAATGTACGGGAATTCCGGGAACTTTATGTTACGACGCTATTACGTAATACGGTAGAATACTCGTTGTTTTTAGCAACATTTTCGTCTCTCTGACAAACACCATTGGATTACACATCTCTTTAAATTTTTTCTACTGTAATGAAATACTACTAAAGACATAAGTTGGGTATCTGATAAGTGAAAAACTAATTTTGCCGGAAATCGGAGGGTCGGAAAATAAGAAAGCTTAAACAAATTTCGACGTAGAAGAGCGGTGAAATCTTCTTTGTCAATCATTAAACAAACAATATTGATTCCTCCGATCCTATTCATTTCCTTTCACGTTCTCTTTCTTGCTATCGACACTTTTGAATTTGACATTAAAATATATTTTTACTGAAAAATTTAATGTTGTTTTATTTTTGAACCTGTCTAAATTACCTCTACCATTCATAATATCCTGCCCGTTAAAATAATTATAATAACCGTGAAAGTTAAATTATTTTAGCTGACCGGTACCCGCTAAAAGTATTTTGTATAAAAATGTATACTAAAATATTTTATTTTGTTTACGAAATTTGCTGTATGTTACATCGAAAACATAGCAAGCACACTGTTTTAAAAATACGTCTATTCCTCTGCTAGAATTGCAACAACAATAGGATTTGAGAATAACTCGAATTCGTTTATGATATGCGTTGATGAGAACTCGTTCAAGGACAAAGTCTTTGGTGTAAAGGGGGTGGGATAGTTGCGCTATTTGTACTGTGGGTTGGAAACCGGTTTTTGACAACTTGAACTTAGTCATCATTTGCCTGTCAGACACCTGTTACAACGAATACGGCTACTTGAAGTACTGATAAAAATACTGATTTCGACTACTTTTATTCACATACTTAAATACGTACTGTACTGTATATTGCTGAACAAACCACTACTGGAGTGAAATTACACTTTCAATAAGTAATCATCTAATCATTCATATTCATAAAACAAGTTTCAATTCAAATGTACTGTAAAATTCCCCAGTAAAATATTTAGGCAATTATTGTTTCTTTTGTTAAGTAAATGATTTTTGTTTTATTTGTGTTCATATGTGTAGGCAGGCTTAGTTATTTGTACAAGAAGGTAAATTATGTTCAAGGTCAATCGCCTACGATTTCATTTGGTGTCGTGTCTATTTGTAGAATCAGGTTGTCAAGGCAATTAAAAGTAACGAATTTTATAGATCGGTAACAAACGTATAATAATTTTATTTATATTAGGTGGGGCAACAAAGTTTGGAAATTTTCGGGATTTTCGTTACCCGTGATTTATGCTTTTTGTGGGAGTCCCGACGAAATACTTTTGATTTACTTGTTAGCGAATTTGTATAGGAAAGATGAGCTATTACAGTGAACCTTATGGTGAGACCTAAGGTCGGGAGTAGTAAATGAGCACCGATCGTGGTCCCCAGAACACGTTTTAGGGTATCAATAACATTTTTATATAAATATATGTACCCATATATATGTTTGCACGCTAGCGGCAGCATTTTAATTCCGATTTGGTACACACATTGGTTGTCTATGTCACTCGGAGGAGTTCCTTAACAAACAAAAAAACCAAAACCGAAAGCGCGGTTTTTTACCGGAAGTAACTATTTTTTTTAGATTTTTCGTACGAGAATGAAACGTTTTTATTGTTTTATATAAAAAAAATAATATAAGGTACTATTCTGCACATTTTGTTTTTTTCACGACTTTTTAACTCACTTGGTTTCCCCAAAATCGATCAAAACGCAAACTACTCGGTTAAAATCCACGTGGGTGATTTCACCGTGCGGGCATCTTCTGATCTGAAGCCGACGGCCGAGTTTGTACGCTGCGAGGGAAGCAGTTCATAACCCGAGGACGCAAGGTTGAGTTTCCGCTGCAAGTGGAACGAACCAGCGCGTGAGTCGAAGCTGGAGGCTTAGGTGCAAACAAATTCTACTAATATATTTCGTACACTCAGCTTATTCAGCTCATTCGTGAGTAGATAAATTTCCCAAATTGTTGGTTGAAACTCTAAAACTTATAAACTTAATTTTGGAAATTCGCTCAACTCACGTCAGCGGTTCAGCTGCGTGGTTGAATTATTATTCCTTCCCTCAAATGGCGACATTTAATTTCCACATTATTTATGAATTTACCAACTGTCGTCTAAATTATATTTTCGTGCACCTTATCCGTTGTTTATTAAAAATTCATTTTTATCGCCGGCATGGTATTTTTATATATAAAAACGCTCGGGAGTAGGGGTTTTCGCGGACATACCCTGTTGTATATTAAATTGCGTTTTAATGCCTGCGTTTCATAAAATTAGCTCAAATAAATTGTAGGCTAAATAATATTTTAACATTGGTAGTTCATAAAATTTACACACATTGAATTCGAGCGCCGATTTCTTTTGCGGACATTCACTGTGGTAATTAAATTATATTTTATAACTGGTATTTCATACATTTTGCCTAATTGTATTCAGGCTTCGTTATCTTTCATAAAAATTCACTGTGTTATAAATTCAATTTCACCGATATTTGATAAAATTAGTGCTAATTGTGATCGGGCGTTAATTTCATCCATGGGTCATGTATTTTAAATAATATTTGAACACTGTTTTTATTAAATTAGACTAGCTTAATTGTATTTGAGCAACCATTTCGTATGCGGACATTCCTCCAAGTATTTTAAACAACGTTTCAACACTGGTAATTCATAGAATTTGCAAGACTAATTGTAGTCTATATTTGGGCATCTTATTAGATTTGTAGTTGGCAGCCTGTAGAATAGGCTAGGTCCTACGTCTTCAGTATATAAATGTATGGTTCTAATGACAAAGTTACAAATATACATTAGGCTACATACGTTTCTCACTAAGTTGAAAAAATATGTCTGTTAATCCTAGTTTAGGAAGCATTTTAATCGTGTTTGGCTCATCTTCTGTAGAATTTTATGTAGAGTTCAAAAAACTTGAAAATTTTAAGTTTAAACTTGAAATAAAAAAAGTTGCAGTACTGCGGAACAGCGCCAGTAGGTGAGTCATTGTTTGCTTCCGGCCGGCTCGGCGAGAGGGTCGGGAGGGTGAGTTGAGGTCCTAGAATTCCTACTCTGGGTATCAATTCTGAAAGAACAGACTACAAGAAATGTTGTTGTGTATCCTAAACATTAAAATTTTATGTTTTATACACTTGTTATTTGTAGTGTAAATACAGTTTTCCAATCAAGAACTATATGGGTAGAGGAGCAGGCATAGTATAAGGTTGACTAAATTGCGCAGTGCAAGCTATCTTTCACTTTCATCTTACTTCACCGTTTGTTTTGTTGTTTATATCTACCACAAAACATCATCACATTTTCTTTATTACTTCGGCTCGCATTAAAATGCCGAAGTATTGAAATCTTGTATTAATTTTTGTGTGTCTGTCTATTAACACGATATAATTATGCACTCACAAACGTTGTAAAAAAATCTTCGTAATTTTATTAGTACAAACTTTTGAAAATACAGTTTGGGGTAACGTTTTAAATGTTTTGGGGTACGGGAAACCCGATTATGACAGTTAAAAAATCGTCGCGCGTTGGAGTCACGTTTTTGGAGTCAATATTTTGAAAATACAGTGTGAGGTATCGTTTTAAATGTTTTTGGGTACGGGAAACCCGATTTTGACAGTTAAGAAGTCGTAGCGCGTCAGAGTCACGTTTTTGGTCACCTTTTCAAAATACAATGTGAGGTACCGTTTCAAATGTTTTTGGGTACGGGAAACCCGATTTTGACAGTTAAAAAGTCGTAGTGCTTCGGGGTCACGTTTTTGGAGTCAATATTTTGAAAATACAGTGTGGGGTATCGTTTTAAATGTTTTTGGTAACAGGAAACCCGATTTTGACAGTTAAAAAGTCGTAGCGCGTCGGGAT